>WNWK01022456.1:0-32530 GCA_009830355.1 Cherax destructor
TCTCCAAGACCGTAGGAATACTATCCAAGATAAGGTACAATGTTCCACAACCAGCCTCCTTTCCTTTATCACTCACTCATTTACCCCTATCTCACCTATGGAATCTGTGCATGGGGCTCAACAACAATAAATCACCTCAAACCAACAATAACACAACAAAAGGCTGCAGTCCGAATGATAACAAATTCCCATTTTAGACAACATACTCCACCAATATTCAAAAGTCTGAACTTACTCACCATACAAGACATCCATACTTTTACAGTGCCTATTACATACATAAAACACTAAACTCAAATATTAACCCACAACTCAAAATTCTCCTAACTAACCTTAACAGGACACATGAACATAACACAAGACACAGATCACTCTTCCATGTTCCCCGCGTCCACCTCACACTATGCAAAACGCAATGCACATTAAAGGCACAAAAATTTGGAATTTATTACCTATGATTACCAAAGAAACCCGGTCTGTACTTCAATTCAAAACTCTGCTAAAAACACCTACTGCCCAAAACTGAATACCCACTACTTTACATTACCTACAAAGTTATTAAATAACTTTACACTGCCTCAAAATAACATTGTTCACTGTGTTACTCCCTAGCCTCAAAACCCCTTACATAATTGCTCAAAGAAAAATAATTTATCAAACATAATCTAGTACAAATGTTATATCTCATAATGTATAAACCTGTTATACCTCATAATGTATAAACCTGTTATATCTCATAATGTATAAACCTGTTATATCTCATAATGTATAAACCTGTTATAATTAATACAACCTAATATAAAGAAATCCATCCTCATGTACCCTTGTGCTCCTTGTAACTCATCTAATGACCATATAAACTGTTATTGCAACACAAATTATTGATTTAATTTGTTTAATCTGATTTAATAATTATATTATGTAGACATATAAAACTGTAAATGATCCAAAATTATAAAACTATTATGTTTCAAAAATGTCATGTTCAAACTATGTTCAAATTTCATAGCTTAAATACTCAACTATACTTATATTGTAAACTGTTTACTATAATTCTTACCATTTAGTTTTAAGTTAATTTTAAGTCTGCCCACAATGCTCTGCATATTAGGGCTTTGGCATGTACACCTCATGTAATCTCATAACCCATTGTAATTCTTTGTATCATGTCTCAATAATCTATTATTATTATTATTATTATTATTATTATTATTATTATTATTATTATTATTATTATTATTATTATTATTATTATTATTATTATTAATATACTTATGCATTTACTGTCTCATTTTATTAACAAAGTGCCTGATAATTTTGCCAAGTGTTGTCTCATTGCAGTAGTCAACAACTTATTATGGCACTTTGCATTCAGTTATACTGCAAAATCTCGTTTACACACTCACCACATGTATTATGTTTAATGCTGCTACATTGTTGTATCAGCATATTAACTCATGCACAAAGCAGTGAATTCGGAGTAATTTTCCAGTTCGTGCTAACATTCAGTGCAATCTACAAAGTGAATACACAGCATACCCTTGTACAGTGGGTATTCACTTTGTCTCTAACTCCTCAGCATGCCAAAACTAAGAGCCCAACTAATGTAGAGATGTGTCTGTCTCTAGCAGTTTCGGTTGGTTGCCTCCAGTTCAGACCTATTCTATTGGTCTGATCACACTCTGGCTGCCAGACGAGAGTGTCTTTGGCGTTGAAGACATTATCAACCTCTCAGAGTTTTAGTCATGATTGCTCTGTGTGAACACATTCAAATGTAAATTTGAAGATAAAGGGGAACCTCGGATTTTCGTTTGCCCTGGTTTTCGCTGAATTCGGTTTTCGACGACTTTTTTCGTCAAAATTTTGTCCCAGTTCTCATTCATCACCTCTGTTTTTGTCGGTCCGCCGTACAGAAGGTGTCCGCTTGCCCACGACCACACAAAGCATTGCACTCATTCTGAGTCAGTCTGGCTTGTTTCTCGTCGAGTGAGCATTCATCCGAAACATTTTGTAATAAAACATTGTTTTTTGTTCTTGTTTATTGAGTGCGACTACTAAATAAGCCACCATGAGGCCAAAGATAGTTCCAAGTACCAGCCCTTTGATAAAGAAGGCGAGAAACATGATAGAATTCAAGAAAGAGCTCATAGCAAAGTCCGAAAATTGTGGCTAGAATGTGTCCTAGAGAATGATTTTGAAGGGGTTGAGGCTGACCCTGACAACCCTATGCCTGTTGTGGAATCTATTGTGGCTTTGGGGAAGCCCATGGGGTTGGATGTGAGTGGCCAGGATGTGGAAGAGTTGGTGGACGACCACAGGGAAGAGCTAACCACTGAAGAGCTGCAAGACCTTCAACTGGAGCAGCAACAGATCGCAGCTGAGGAAATTGCTTCAGAGGAGGAGGAGGAGGAGGAAGAGAGAGGGGAGAATGTGCCTTCTTCAGTGATTAAGGACATGTGTGCAAAGTGGAATGGGTTGCAAAGTTTTGTGGGGAAATATCACCCTAACAAAGCTGTTGCAAGCCGTGTCTGCAACATGTTCAATGACAATGCCTTGTCCCATTTTAGGCAAATCTTATAGAGACCCCAGAAATAGACCTCTCTGGACAGATTTTTTGTGTGACAGTAAAAGACAAAGAAGGGAAGTAACCCGGATAACAACTTGATACCTGAAGTCCTTATATAGGAACTTTCCCCCTTTCCCAAACAATAACCTCTCCTCCTCCCTCTCCTCCTCGCATCTTCCATACGTCAACAAGAGTATTTAATGTTCATTTATCCATTTCATTAGTCATTTATATTTATTTATCATTGTTTTCTGTTTGTAAAACTATAGTTATTCTCTATAAAATGTATTTTTTGTTAATACTTTTGGGTGTGTGGAACGGATTAATTGGATTTACATTATTTCTTATGGAAATATTGCTTCAGTTTTCGTCGAATTCGGTTTTCGTCAGACTTTCTGGAACGAATTAATGACAAAAACCGAGGTTCCACTGTATCCTATGTCCATTTACCATGATGTATTGCATGAATTTGTAGAATGTGCTAACCTTTCATGTGTAGTTTTGGATAACACTGTCTGTTTCTCAGACGAGCATCCATGCATATAAGAGCATCCTAAGCTCACTGACTCAGCACTGTACATCACTATTAGTGTCCTTCCCTGCAACAGCCTCTTCCACCAGAGTCGCTGAAGGCTCCTTCGTCTGAGACGCCCCTATGACTCCCTCACTGGTGTTCTTTTTATGACGTCCCGCTATGATCATGAGTGACATCAGGATGTGCAGCTCGAGTTGTTCCTTGCTGATGGATTTAGGAGTTCTGGTTAGCAGTAATCTAAAACCAAGACAGCAGTGCATAAGTGTTCGCAATAAAGCGAACAGAATCCTTGGGAAGGAAGGATATAGGAAAGCATTGGTTTGGTAATAGAGTTGTCGATGAGTGGAACAAACTCCCGAGTACAGTTATAGAGGCTAAAACGTTGTGTAGTTTTAAAATAGGCTAGATAAATATATGAGTGGGTGCGGGTGGGTGTGAGTTGGTCCTGACTAGCTTGTGCTACTAGGTCAGATGCCGTGCTCCTTCCTTAAGTGAATGTAACCTGACCTGGCTGGGTCTGGGCATTGGCTTAAGCCGAGGGGAGACTTGGACCTGCCTAGCATGGGCCAGTAGGCCTGCTGCAGTGTTCCTTCTTTCTTATGTTCTAACGCTCCGCCCACGACGTTCCTGCCGTGACGCATTGCCAACAGTTTAAGTTCCAGTGAGCGATCTGGCATCCTGGCACTGATCTGCTGGAATCATTTTGCTGCATGAAGAATTGGCCTCTTTCTTGGTTCCCGTTTCCCTGAAGCAACATCCCTCTCGCCCTAACGACACCTATTACAGCAACCTATGCTAATACATGTAAGTACAAACCTTATGAATTCATTAGCCCTGTGTTGAACTGCTTCATTGTTGACGACACAGCTCGAAGAATCTATGTGGGCTCCAAGCCAGGTCTCCCAGTGCTTGACTCACGAAATCGTAATAACACGATTGCAAACAAACCATACCACGGATGGGGTTCAAACCCGCAGTAAGAGAGTCTCAAAACTGGGCCAGCTAGCTTCGTCACGGCCATGCTAGCGGGAGATTCGTCTGTAAAAACTTGCATTTGTGGACACAGTGATGTCTGTGCTAACCTTCCTATGGTGTAGAAATATACCTAGTTGGATGAATCTAATTGAAGCTAGCTGGCCCAGTGGCTTACGCGACGGTCTGGAGTTTTGAGACTCTCTGACCGCGGATTCGAACCCCACCCGTGGTATGGTTTCTCCCAGTGCTTATTTCGTGGCCTCCTGCCTACCTAAACCTTGGAGTACTAGTTATACTCTATATCGCATTGTTGACTAATCAGCGCAATCTGACTAACAGCAGACTTGAGTGTATAAACAGACCATTATCTTAGTGTCAGCTTTTGGTCCATATTTCAGACGTATAATGGACTACATGAAGTAAAAGAAAATCACACAATCCTGGTGTTATTGTTCTATGAAGAAGCTCCTCACCCAGTGTTGACGCACCTCACCCAGTGTTGACGCACCTCACCCAGTGTTGATGCTACTCACCCAGTGTTGACGCTCCTCACCCAGTGTTGACGCACCTCACCCAGTGTTGATGCTCCTCACCCAGTGTTGACGCTCCTCACCCAGTGTTGACGCACCTCACCCAGTGTTGACGCTCCTCACCCAGTGTTGACGCACCTCACCCAGTGTTGACGCTCCTCACACAGTGTTGACGCACCTCACCCAGTGTTGACGCACCTCACCCAGTGTTGACGTACCTCACCCAGTGTTGATGCTCCTCACCCAGTGTTGACGCACCTCACCCAGTGTTGACGCTCCTCACCCAGTGTTGACGCACCTCACCCAGTGTTGACGCTCCTCACCCAGTGTTGACGCACCTCACCGTGTTGACGCTCCTCACCCAGTGTTGACGCACCTCACCCAGTGTCGACGCACCTCACCCAGTGTTGACGCACCTCACCCAGTGTTGACGTACCTCACCCAGTGTTGATGCTCCTCACCCGGTGTTGACGCACCTCACCCAGTGTTGACGCTCCTCACCCAGTGTTGACGCACTCACCTAGTGTCGACGCACCTCACCCAGTGTTGACGCACCTCACCCAGTGTTGACGCTCCTCATCCAGTGTTGACGCACCTCACCCAGTGTCGACGCACCTCACCCAGTGTTGACGTACCTCACCCATTGTTGACGTACCTCACCCAGTGTTGACGCTCCTCATCCAGTGTTGACGCACCTCACCCAGTGTCGACGCACCTCACCCAGTGTTGACGTACCTCACCCATTGTTGACGTACCTCACGTATACCTCTGCCACATTTTTGTGTCAAGCTTGCAGTACCGGGGTTTGTTGTTTAACCAATAGAGAGATCCGCACTTCCGAATAAGCCAGCGAACTACCATACACTTCACCCAATACTCCTACTAATACTAATGCTACTATCACTGTTGCTGTTGTTGTTGCTGCTACTGCTGCTTCTGTTACTAATATGTATTTAAAATAATAATAATAATAATACTAATAATAATATTAATAACAAATAGTGATTTGAATAATAATAATAATACAATTTATATATACCAAGGGAATATATAATGAGATTTAGAGCGGGACGATCATGTCTGTCACAACTATTATACCACTATGATACAATTACGGAAACTTTGGAAGAAAATCTAAATGCAGAGATGTACACAGATTTTACAAAGGCATTTAACAAATGCTATTATGGGGTTACTGCACACACAACCACGACGACAGGCATAAGCGGAAGTTAGCAAAGGAAAAGAAGCTTAGTACCTGAATGCACAGTTCTGGTACCCTCACTGTTTCCCGTCCTCAAAGCGAACATAGAATAAACACTCAGATGATATCAAAATGGAAGTGTCGTGCCGAATAGGTAAAACTGGTCAATTAGCAAGAACTCATTTAAAATTAAGACCTTTCTATAGTTTTCTCTTATACGTTTAAAGATACATTTTTCCATTTAAGTTAATGTAAAAATTAATAATTTTGTACCAAAAGAACCTTAAAAAACTTACCTAACCTTATTATAACAAGCACAATTTAATTTACCCTAATCCAACTAAATATATTTTAGATAAGTTTACAATAATTTAATAATAAACAAACACAATGAAATATATTTTTTTTCGTTAGGTTCACAATAATTTTTGCGAAATTATTGCCTACACAAATTTTCGCTTGCTTTATTCGGCAAGAAGAGCGTTGCCATTTAAGCCAAAAATCGCAAGTTTTACCTATTCGGCACGACAGAAGCATTGCGAGAAGATTTAAGCAAAGTCTTCCAGTGGGCAGAGGAGAATAATATGATAGATATATATGCCAGCGCATCTCCAGCAGCAACAGCCTGGTTGACCTGCCATGTCAAAAACAAGCCTGGCCCAGGGCTAGGCTGCTGGACAAGAAAAAATCACAGAACAGTTCAAAGGAATATCCGACGTATCTTTCAGTATATATACAGAGATTATTTTAACCCCCCCAACTTCAAAGTAAATGTGTTATTGACCGGTGGTGTACAGGTGACATGCGGCTTGTGTACTCTGTTACAACAAACAGCCATTTACAATAACACTAATAATTATTTGTAAAATATTACTACCACTACTGCTACTATTACGAAAAAATAATAATTAAAATAACAATTAAATAATAATAATAATAATAACAATTAAATAATAATAATAATAATAATAATAATTAAATAATAATAATAATAATAATAATTAAATAATAATAATAATAATAATAATTAAATACTAATAATAATAATAATAATTAAATAATAATAGTATTACTATACTACTCTTCGACTATTATTACTTCTACTACTACTACTACTACTACTATGGGGGGCTCCACCATGCCCAGCCCTTCTAGGGCAGGGTAGGTGCCAAAGCTAGAGCTTGCTACCATCTGCAGCTCACAAGACTGCCCTTCCCGTCAGCCTCCCTGGGGCGGGGAAGATGGCAGACCAGAGAGGCCTAGCTTCTCCCTACGAGCCCCGTGTGGGTGGGGAACGTGGCTAGGCCTTGGGACAATTGGTCACAGACGATGACACAGGTCTCAGACACTCCCACGACAGGGAGCCAAGGCCGGGCCACCATCTGATAATAATAATAATAATAATAATAATAATAATAATAATAATAATAATAATAATAATAATAATAATAATAATAATAATAATAATAATAATAATAATAATAAGAAGAAGAAGAAGAAGAAGAAGAAGAAGAAGAAGAAGAAGAAGAAGAAGAAGAAGAAGAAGAAGAATGTTGGAGTTTCTGATACTGGTGTTGGAATTATTATTTCATCATCATCCTCATTATAATCATCATCATCATCATGTTGTTGCATCGATACAGGATTCCAGTTAACAAGAGAAAGCTTGTGGTTCTCTTGTGCAGTATAAAGGCTGAGAAGACAAGGGCAGGTACACTGTCAGGTTATCTCAGTGTATAGTAACAGAGGTTTTGCTTTAGTAGCTCCCTGACGTTGGTGAACACGTTGATGGCAGCAGTAACGATCATCTCTCAGCCAACGAAATATAAACTTTAAATAATGACAGTGATGCTTAAACTAGGCAAAAGAAAACTCAAGAACAATTATTACAATAGAGCAGACTAGAGTTGATATGAGATCAATGTGTGTGGATTAATTGTTGTTGTAGGTTTGCCGGTACCACCGGCCCTGGTCTTCTCCAAATGGTGACCCGGCATGTGTGAATTAAGAATTTGCCTTCAAATATGTAGGTGAATAATAGTTGGTTTTAAGGTATAAAGGTAATCTATGTCACTGATAAATTTAGAAAAGGCATAGGAAAGGGTGGACTGAGGATTGGTGACTCGTGTTTTCATTTTCAATCAACCTTAAGTAGCGTTAGTTAAACAGATATTTAGCTAAAATCTAAAAACATTGACAAATTATTATATAAACTGAGGTAGAATTTATGCCTCATTATGTTTTCAATATATCTTTTAATTAAATTATAGAAAATAACATTTAATTCTCCAGTTAAATAACGCCACAGAAGTGACACAGTGGTAAACATCTGACATAAATAGTGGGAAATTTCAGCACTGGTCTTGTAAACCAGTGAGTTTCATTCTAACAGAGGGGGCAAGTGAACCAGCGTTTCTATCGAGGAATGGTCATAGACCGAACTGCGGGAGCGTTACCCGGAACACCCTCCAGGTATACTCCAGGTATTATTCATATCATACTATTGTTCTTTCTTTTATTTTTTTTTTTTTTACCTGTTTTACAAATCGTTCTAGGGAAATTTGGGTTTGTGGAAGGTTATAACTTTCTTTTATGACCTCTCTATCTCAGCTCCGGACACAGTCTGTACAATTTCCTGTCAGGTCCCGGCAAGATACCCAAGACTTTCATTCAACCGCAGCTAAGCTCACAAGAAAATGGTCCCAGACGACTCGCCTCTGACAGAATCTGCCACGAATTGTTCCCGGCTAAACGTATTAACTCAGGAAAATGATGACGATGGAAATGGTAAACGAACTGTGATAGAAGAGTGGAAGGAGAAGCAGTGCATGAAGATGGCAAGTAAGAAAGACAAGAATTAAGATAAGAAAGAAGTAGAAACAAGAAGTTCAAGTAAATAGTAGAGACAAGGAGTAAAAGCGGGTGAACAAGCAAGAAGAACAAGAGAGAACAAACAAAGAATGCGTAATAATATAGAGATTATATAAGAAAGAGATGATATAATATAGATATGATAAACATGTCCTCGAATAACGTCGTTTCGTTCAACGTCGTTTCACTGTAACGTTGAAGAGAAAAATATTGAATGAATACAATGAATGCAAATTATTGTAAAATATATATTCGTAAAGTATACGATGATCATACAAATGAGCGACAATAAAAGATGCTGTACGAAATCCCTCAGCGTGGCCGCCATATTTGTTATTGTTTGATTTAACTCTGTTACAATGAATGATAAAGGGGCACTGTGCACCTTTGATGTCTGTGGCCACAAAAAACAGAGAAGTGTGACATTAAGAGGTGTAACAATGGACAGGTGTGGTGTCGTTATACGTCGTTTCGCTTAAAGTCGCAGTTTCTAAGAACTTATCGACAGCTTTGAGTGAAGACTTACTGTATATTACTGTTTAAAGAAACAATTTAAAAAATTAACAACAACGGAAAAAATAATAATAATTTGTTCCATGTTATCATGTATCAATTATTATTATTATTATTATTATTATTATTATTATTATTATTATTATTATTATTATTATTATTATTATTATTATTATTATTATTATAATAATTATTATTATTATGTTTAGCAGGGGAGCGCGAAACCTGAAAGAGAGCACATAGAGAGTAGGGAATGGGAGGCAATCAAATACGATCCAAGGAGGAGGAGAGCAATGACCATTCCCTTGATCAAGAGTCTTTAACTGGTTCAAGCAACCTGCCTTGCAGGGTCACGTAGCAATAAAGTTCAATTACTACTTTTGCTTCAGTGTTCTGCGTGCGTATGTAAATTCATCAGTGAGTCTCTGTTTCTCTGCGACCACTCAGGTCAACTTCACAATTAATTTCTATACTTACTTTCATTTAATTTTATAACCGTAATGACAGAAATGTTTCCACACATTTATTTTCTGTTGCAAAACTGTTTACAAGTCAGCCCAAACACAAGCGGGGTTGTATTTGTCGTAGAATCAAGTCCATACATTTATTATTTTATTTTTGAGAAAAGCTGGAATGATGGTGAGAAGTTGATGACTGGCAGGCTTCTAATCCATTACAGCTTACTGTACCAGTAATATACTACTTACTGAACCAATAATATGCAGCTTACTGTACCAATAATATGCTACATACTGTATCAATAAAATCACAGTAAACAAGTGATATCACAATATGCACAACAACCACGTTGAAAAAAAAGTGAAATTCCAATCGCATTTGTGACGTCTCACATTATCAAGTACCTATAGTTCCTTGATAATGTGGGAAGTCACAAACCTCTTGGAATTCCACTATTCTCTCACCGTAGTTGTTCTGAATATATATATATATATATATATATATATATATATATATATATATATATATATATATATATATATATATATATATATATATGTCGTGCCGATTAGGTAAAACTTGCGATTTTGGCTTAAATAGCAACGCTCACCTTGCCATATAAGACAAGTGAAAATTTGTGTATGCAATAATTTCGCCAAAATAATTCTGAACATAACGAAAAAATATATTTCATTGTGTTTGTTTATTATTAAATTAATGTTAACGTATCTAAAATATATTTAGTTGGGTTAGGCTAAATTAAATTGCGCTTGTTGTAATAAGGTTAGGTAGGTTTTCAAAGTTTCTCTTGGTACAAAATTATAAATTCTTACATTAACATAATTGAAAAAATATATCTTTAAACGTATAAGAGAAAATTTTAGAAAGGACTTAATTTTAGATGAGTTCTTGCTAATTGACCAGTTTTACCTAATCGGCACGACATTTTATATATATATATATATATATATATATATATATATATATATATATATATATATATATATATATATATATATATATATATTTTGGCATAAAAACCAACGCTCTTATGCAGAATAAGGCAAGCGAAAATTTGTGTATGCAATTATTTCGCAAAAATCATTCTGAACCTAGAGAAGAAAATATATTTCATTGTGCTTGTTTATTATTAATTATTGTAAACTTATCTAAAATATATTTAGTTGGATTAGGCTAAATTAAATTGTGCTTGTTATAATAAGGTTAGGTAAGTTTTCTAAGGTTCTTTTGGTACAAAATTAATATTTTTTACTTTAACATAAATGGAAAAAAATATATATTTAAACGTATAAGAGAAATTTTTAGAAAGGACTTAATTTTAAATGAGTTCTTGCTAATTAACCAATTATAACAACAAAGAATCAGTAATTAATAATCTTGAGGTTAATGATGAGCTTGGGGAAAGCGATCACAAATCACCTAGTTTCAATATATCATGGAATTACCCAGATGACTGCAATCGTCAGGTAGAGGTGCTGGTTGCAAGTATGACGTTTTTTAGAGCATAGTTCTAGCTATGAACAATAGAGAGGTCAAAAGAGATGGTCAAAAGAGAGGCATATATAGGCATATCAAAAGAGGGGATGGGCGGTTAAGAAATCATTATATTCAGTTAAAGAGAGAAATTAAAAAGGAATGAGAAAAACAATAAAGGGATTATGAGGCTAAAGTCGTAAGGGAATCGAAGACTAACCGAAAAGGGTTCTTTCAGGTATACAAAAGTAAGATTAGGGACAAGATAAGCCCACTTAAGAGTAACTCAGATCACTGACAGTGATAAATAAATGTGTGAAATTTTCAACACTTACTTCCTTTCAGTTTTTACTCACGAAAATACTAGCGAAATTCCAGAAATAATAAATTATGTAGAACATGACTATAATAAACTATGCACAATTGGGGTAACTAGTGATATGGTTCTGAGACAAATAGAGAAATTAAAACCTAAGAAATCCACAGGCCCTGATGAATTGTTTGCAAGGGTTTCAAAGGAATCTAAAGAGGAACTTAGCAAACCTTTGGCTAATCTTTTCAAAATATCACTACAAACTGGCATAGTGCCAGACAAGTGGAAAATGGGAAATGTAATACCTATTTACAAGGCAAGTGACAGGTCCTTAGCTTCGAACAATAGACCGATAAGCCTTACCTCCATAGTGGGAAAATTTATGGAATCAATAATTGCCGAGGCAATTCGTAGCCATCTTGAAAGGCATAAATTGATTAATGAATCTCAACACGGTTTTACTAAGAGGCGTTCCTGTCTTACGAATTTACTAACTTTTTTCAATAAGGTGTTTGAGGAGGTAGATTGGTATTGAATATGATATTGTGTATATGGACTTTCGATAGAGTTCCACACCAGAGGCTATTGAGGAAACTTAAGGCACACGGAATAGGAGGAAAAAAAATTTCCTAGGTAGAAGCATGGCTGACAAATATGCAGCAGAGTTTGCATAAATGGGGAGAAATCAGAATTGGGACAGATAACAAGTGGTGTTCCACAGGGGTCAGTATTGGGCCCCTTATTGTTCACAATTTACATAAACGACATAGATGAGGGAATAAATAGCGACATAAGTAAATTTGCTGATGAGACCAAAATAGGCCGTCATTCTAATGAGGACATTAGAACACTCCAGGATGATTTGAATAGACTGATGCAGTGGTCAGAGAAGTGGCAAATGCAGTTTAATATAGACAAATGCAAAGATCTAAATGTTGACAGGAAAATAACCATACCACATATGAACTAAATAATGTAGATCTTAATATTACTGATTCCGAAAAGGATTTAGGAGTTCTGGTTAGCAGTAATCTGAAACCAAGACAACAGTGCATAAGTGTTCGCAATAAAGCTAACAGAATCCTTGGCTTCATATCAAGAAGTATAAATAATAGAAGTCCTCAGGTTGTTCTTCAACTCTATATATCTTTGGTTAGGTCTCATTTAGATTATGCTGCACAGTTCTGGTCACCGTATTACAGAATGGATATAAATGCACTGGAAAACGTACAAAGGAGGATGACAAAGCTGATCCCATGTATCAGAAGTCTTCCTATGAGGATAGACTGAGGGCCCTGAATCTGCACTCTCTAGAAAGACGTAGAATTAGGGGATATGACTGAGGTGTATAAATGGAAAACAGGAATAAATAAAGGGGATGTTAATAGCGTGCTAAAAATATCTAGGCTAGACAGGACTCGCAGCAATGGTTTTAGTTGGAAAAATTCAGTTTCAGGAAGGATATAGAAAAGTATTGGTTTGGTAATAGAATTGTGGATGAGTGGAACAAACTGCCAAGTACAGTTATAGAGCCTCAAACGTTGTGTAGCTTTTAAAATAGGTTAGATAAATATAGGAGTGGTGTGGTGGGTGTGAGTTGGACCTGACTAGCTTGTGCTACTAGGTTAGATGCCGTGCTCCCTCCTTAAGTGAATGTGACTGGACCTGACTAGTTTAGGGCATTAACTTAAGCCGATAGGAGACTTGGACCTGCCTCGCATGGGTCAGTAGTCCTGCTGCAGTGTTTTTTCTTTCTTACGTTCATATATATATATATATATGTCGTGCCGATTAGGTAAAACTTGCGATTTTGGCTTAAATAGCAACGCTCACCTTGCCATATAAGACAAGTAAAATTTGTGTATGCAATAATTTGCCAAAATCATTCTGAACCTAACGAAAAATATATTTCATTGTGTTTGTTTATTATTAAATTAATGTTAACGTATCTAAAATATATTTAGTTGGGTTAGGCTAAATTAAATTGTGCTTGTTGTAATAAGGTTAGGTAGGTTTTCAAAGTTTCTCTTGGTACAAAATTATAAATTTTACATGAACATAAATGAAAAAATATATCTCTAAACGTATAAGAGAAAATTTTAGAAAGGACTTAATTTTAAATGAGTTCTTGCTAATTGACCAGTTTTACCTAATCGGCACGACATATATATATATATATATATATATATATATATATATATATATATATATATATATAATTATTATTATATATATATATATATATATATATATATATATATATATATATATATATATATATATATATATATATATATATATATATATATATATATATATATATATGATATTTACTAATGGACGACTAATATATATATATATATATATATATATATATATATATATATATATATATATATATATATATATATATGTCGTCCGATTAGGTAAAACTGGTCAATTAGCAAGAACTCATCTAAAATTAAGTCCTTTCTAAAATTTTCTCTTATACGTTTAGAGATATATTTTTCATTTATGTTAATGTAAGAATTTATAATTTTGTACCAAGAGAAACTTTGAAAACCTACCTAACCTTATTACAACAAGCGCAATTTAATTTAGCCTAACCCAACTAAATATATTTTAGATTCGTTAACATTAATTTAATAATAAACAAACACAATGAAATATATTTTTTTCGTTATGTTCAGAATGATTTTGGCGAAATTATTGCATACACAAGTGAGTGTAAACGAAAGCCTGTATTTGTTTTACATGATGGTAGGATTGCTGGTGTCTTTTTTCTGTCTCATAAACATGCAAGATTTCAGGTACGTCTTGCTATTTCTACTTACACTTAGGTCACATTACACATCCATGTACACGTTTTGTATACACACTCAACTGAGTTTTCTTTGATTTTATCTTAATAGTTCTTGTTCTTATTGCTTTTCCTTTAATGTCCATGGGAAAGTTGAATAAGAATCTTTCCTCTGTAAGCCATGCGTGTGTAAAGTCAACTAAAATGCCGGGAACAATGGCTAGTAACCCTTTTCCCGTATAGATTACTAAAAAGAAAAAGAAGAAAACCGTAAAAGTGGGATGTTTGAATGTGCGTGGATGTTGTGCGAATGATAAGATAGAGATGATTGTAGATGTTATGAATGAAAGAAGCTGGATGTCCTGGCTTTAAGTTAGACAAACCTGAAGGGGTAGGAGAGTTTCAGTGGGAGAAATAAATGGGATTATGCAAGGGTTTCAAATAGAGTTAGAGCTAAAGAAGGAGTGGCAATAATGTTGAATAATCAGATATGGCAGGTAAAGAGGAATATAAATGTATAAATTCAAGGATTATGTGAGTAAAATAAAGGTTGGATGTGAAAAGTGGGTTTTAGTAAGTTTTTCTGCACCTGGAGAAGAGAGAAGTGTAGAGGAGAGAGAGAAATTTTGGGAAATGTTGAGTGAGTGCGTGGGGAGTTTTGAACCAAGTGAGAGAGTAATTGTGGTTGGGGAACTTAATGCTAAAGTGGGTAAAAATGTTGTGGAGGGAGTAGTAGGTAAATTTGGGGTACCAGGGGTAAATGTAAATGGGGAACCATTAATTGAGCTATGTGTAGAAAGAGGTTTGGTAATAAGTAATACATATTTTATGAAAAGAGGATAAATAAGTATACAAGGTATGATATAGCTGGTAATGAAAGTAGTTTGTTAGATTATGTATTAGTGGATAAAAGGTTGATGGGTAGGCTTCAGGATGTACATGTTTATAGAGGGGCAACGGATATATCGGATCATTATTTAATTATAGATACAGTTAGAGTAGAAGGTAGAGGGGACAAAAAGAAAATAGCAACATCAAGTAAGGGAGAGGTAAAAGTGTATAAACTAAGGGAGGAGGAAGTTAGGGTGAGATATAAGCAACTATTTGCAGAAAGGTGGGCTAATGCAAGTATGAGTAGTGGGGGGCTTGAAGAGGGTTGGGATAGTTTTAAAAATGCAGTATTAGAATGTGGGGCAGAAGTTTGTGGCTATAGGAGGATGGGTACAGGAGGAAAGAGGAGTGAGTGGTGGAATGATGAAGTAAAGGGTGTGATAAAAGAGAAAAAGGTAGCTTATGAAAGTTTTTACAAAACAGAATTGTTAATAGAAGAGCAGAGTATAAAGAGAGTAAAAGAACGATGAAGAGAGGTGAGAGATGAGAGAAACAAAAGGAGAGTAAATGATAGAGTGGGAAAGGCTCTTTCAAGAAATTTTGTGAAAGCAAGAAAACATTTTGGAGTGAGATAAACAAGGTAAGAAAGCCTAGGGAACGAATGGATTTGTCAATTAAAAACAGAGTAGGGAGTTAGTAGATGGGGAGCTGGAGGTATTGGGTAGATAGCGGAATATTTTGAGGAACTTTTAAATGTCGATGAAAAAGGAGGCGGTAATTTCATGTACTGGCCAGGAGGTACAACATCGTTTAGGGGTGAGGAAGAGCAGGATGTGAGTGTGGGGAGGTGCGTGAGGCATTACGTAGAATGAAAGGGGTAAAGCAGCTGGAACTGACGGGATCATGACAGAAATGTTAAAAGCAGGAAGGGGATATAGTGTTGGAGTGGTTGGTATTTTTGTTAAATAAATGTATGAAAGAGGAAGGTACCTAGGAATTAGCAGAGAGCATGTATAGTTCCTTTATATAAAGGGGAAGGGATAAAAGAGATTGTAAGAATTATAGGGAATAAGTTTACTGAGTATACGAGGTAAAGTGTACGGTAGGGTTATTATTGAAAAATAGAGGTAAGACGAGAGGGATTGCAGATGAGCAAGGAGGCTTTAGAGAGGGTAGGGGATGTGCAGATCAGTTACATTGAAGCAATATGTGAACATTATTTAGATAAAGGTAGGGAAGTTTTAATTGCATTTATGGATAGAGGAGCACTGTGGCAAATGTTGCAAGTGTATGGAATAGGTAGTAAGTTACTGAATGCTGTAAAGAGTTTTTTGAGGATAGTGATGCTCAGGTTAGGGTGTGTAGGAGAGAGGGAGATTAGTTCCCGGTAAAAGTAGGTCTTAGACAGGGATGTGTAATGTCACCATGGTTGTTTAATATATTTATAGATGGGTTTGTAAAAGAAGTAAATGCTAGGGTGTTGGGGAGAGGGGTGGGATTAAATTTTGGGGAATCAAATGCAAAATACTGTGCTTATGGGAGATTCTAAAGAAAAGTTGCAAAGGTTAGTGGACGAGTTTGGGAGAGTGTGTAAAGGTAGAAAGTTAAAAGTGAACATAGATAAGAGTAAGGTGATGAGGGTATCAAACGATTTAAATAAAGAAATATTAGATATAACATTGGAGAGAGGGATTATGGAAGAAGTGAATGTTTTCAGATATTTGGGAGTTGACGTGTCAGCAGTTGGGTTTATGAAGGATGAGGTTAACCATAAAATTGATGAAGGAAAAAATGTGAGTGGTGCGTTGAGGTTGAGGTATCTTTGGATACAAAAAGCTTTATCCATGGAGGCAAAGAAGAGAATGTACGAAAGTATAGTAATACCAACACTCTTATATGGGTGTGAAGCATGGGTTGCAAATGCTGCAGCGAGGAGGAGGCTGGAGGCAGTGGAGATGTCCTGTTTAAGGGCAATGTGTAGTGTAAATATTATGCAGAAAATTCGGAGTGTGGAAATTAGGAGGAGGTGTGGAGTTACTAAAAGTATTTGTCAGAGGGCTGAAGAGGGGTTGTTGAGGTGGTTTGGTCATTTAGAGTGAATGGATCAAAGTAGAATGACTTGGAGAGCGTATAAATCTGTAGGGGAAGGAAGGCGGGGGAGGGGTCGTCCTCGAAAAGGTTGGAGGGAAGGGTTAAAGGAGGTTTTGTTGGCGAGGGGCTTGGACTTCCAGCAAGCATGTGTGAGCGTGTTAGATAGGAGTGAATGGAGACGAATGGTTTTTGGGACCTGACGAGCTGTTGGAGTGTGAGCAGGGTAACATTTTGTGAAGGGATTCGGAAACCAGTTAATTGAACTGTCGATATAATATATATATATATATATATATATATATATATATATATATATATATATATATATATATATATATATATATAATATATATATATATATATATATATATATATATATATATATATATATATATATATATATATATATATATATATATATATATATATATATATATATAAGCTGGTAAAGAAGAATATCTTCTGGGACAATCATCACAAGCTTGAGACAACATCAAATTGTTTTGTGTGACATTGTACTGGCAGCTGCAGGAACCGAATGTGTGGACAGCTGTGTTTGCTGTGTTGACAACGATGTGGCACCGTTGGCACACACCATCAACACGGGAAAACTGAGATGAGGAAAAAATTCGCAGGCGATTTTGGGACACGAAATATCTTTGGGCAAGAGCAGAAACTGAAATTTTAGGAATTTTTCGAGATTAGATGTTCCTATAAATTTTAGATGGATTTTAAAATCTTAGGTGAATGAAGAGTGGAAAATGGTAAGAATGTTGAGGGCAGAGATAAATACTGGATGCGAATGTTTCAAACATAAGAACTATTGACTTTAAGAATATGATTTGAAGAGAAGTGAAAGAGAAAAAAAAATGAAAAGAGGTGGAGTGTGATTGTTTTTCCAATATTACTTTAAAGAGAGGAGTGGAGAGGCACAATAAGCGAGTTACTCACTACTCGTAACTAGCAGGTGTGTGTTGACCTGTAACACAACCTACTAACCTTAGGTTTTACTTTTTCTTGTGTGTGTGTGTGTGTGTGTGTACTCACCTATTTGTACTTACCTATTTGTGGTTGCAGGGGTCGATTCATAGCTCCTGGCCCCGCCTCTTCACTGATTGCTACTAGGTCCTCTCTCTCCCTTCTCCATGAGCTTTATCAAACCTAGTCTTAAAACTATGTATGGTTCCTGCCTCCACTATGTCGCTTTCTAAGCTATTCCACTTCCTGACAACTCTATGACTGAAGAAATACTTCCTAACATCCCTTTGACTCATAGGAGTCTTCAACTTCCAATTGTGACCCCTTGTTTTTGTGTCCCCTCTCTGGAACATCTTGTCTCTGTCCACCTTATCTATTCCTCGCAGTATTTTATATGTCGTTATCATGTCTCCCCTAACCCTCCTGTCCTCTAGTGTCGTCAGGCCGATTTCCCTTAACCTTTCTTCGTAGGACAATCCCCTTAGCTCTGGGACTAGTCTTGTTGCAAACCTTTGCACTTTCTCTAATTTCTTGACGTGCTTGACCAGGTGTGGGTTCCAAACTGGTGCTGCATACTCCAGTATGGGCCTGACGTATATGGTATACAGAGTCTTGAATGATTCCTTGTGTGTGTGTGTGTGTGTGTGTGTGTGTGTGTGTGTGTGTGTCTGTCTGTCTGTCTGTGTGTGGGTGTGTGTATCGTAACTTTTCATAAAATTATGCATGGATTCTGCCTCCACTACATCACTCTCCAGATTGTTCCATACTCTATTTCTGAATAAATACTTCCTATCATCCTTGTGGTTCATCTGAGTCTTCGACTTCCAGTTGTGACCCCTTGTTGCTGTGTCTTATCTCTGAAACATCCTGTCCCTATCCACATTGTCAATTCCTCTCAGAACTTGATATGTCATTATCATGTCCCCCTGTATCCCTCCTGTCCTCCAGTGTCGTCAGGCCGATTTCTCTTAACTTCTTCTCGTAGGACATACTCTTAGCTCTGGGACTAATCTTTCTGCAAATCTTTGCACTTTCTCTAATTTCTTGAAGTGTTTGACCAGGTTTGGGTTTCATACTGGTGCTGCATACTCCAGTAAGGGACTGACGTACTCGGTGTACAGAGACTTGAACGATTCCTTGCTAAGATGTCGAAATGCTATTCTTAGGTTTGTCAGGCGCCCATATGCTGCAGCAGATATTTGGTTGATGTGCGCCTCAGATGTGCTCGGTATTATACTCACCCCAAGATCCTTTTGCTTGAGTGAGGTTTGCAGTTTTTGGCCCCCTAGCCTGTACTCTGTCTACAGTCTTTGTTGACTTTCCCCAATCTTCATAACTTTACACTTGATGGGATTAAACTCCAGGAGCCAGTTGTTGGACCATGCTTGGAGCCTGTCTAGATCCCTTTGTAGTTCTACCTGGTCCTCATCCACTTGAATTCTCCGCATTAGCTTAACGTCGTCTGCAAACAGGGACACCTCTGAATCTATCCTCTCCGTCATGTCTTTCACATATACCAGAAGGAGCACCAACTCTAGGACTGACCCTTGTGAAACCCCATTCGTCACAGGCGCCCACTTTGACACCTCGTCCTCTACCATCACTCGTTGTTTCGTTTCTGTCAGTTATTCTCTGATCCTCCATTGCAGTGCCTTTCCTGTTATTCCTGCCTGCTCCTCTAGCTTTTGCAATAATCTCTTATGCTGAACTGTGTCAATGTGTGTGTGTGTTAGTTAGTTAGTTACCAATTTGTCCTAGGCATATGTCGATTAGACACTAGGACTGTTGTATGTATGTGTGTGTGTGTGTGTGTGTAAGGAAACACTTCGAAATGTTTCCGCCCCGCCGGGAATCGAACCCGGGCCCTCCGTGCGTGAAGCGCGAGAGCTTTAGCCACTAGGCCACCGGGGCCTGTGTGTGTGTATGTGTGTGTGTATTTGTATGTGTATGTGTGTGTGTGAGCGTGTGTAGTAATCACAGAATTGTGTTAGAGGGGACCAGGTCGTAGCTCCTGTCCCTGCCTCTTGAACCAGGATCGCCATCATTACTGGTTCCTGGCCTCCTGGGTTCTATCTTGCCTACTCAACAAAGTGTATATAGAGTCTGCCTCTACCACTTCTTCATCTACCTCATTCCGGCATGAAACTGAAAAAGTATTTTAATTACGGCCGTCTGGTTCACGTGTGTCATTAGCTTCCAGCTGTGACCCTTCGACCTTTCCCTCATATTTCAAAAAGTCCGTCCTTATCCACTCTGTCATATCGACAGAGTATTTGATATGTCGTGATCCTGTCTCCACTAGTCATTCTTCTATCTACTAAAATTACCAGTTTCATTTAGTTCTTTATCTCTTCATAATTCAATACTCTCAACTATAGAAACAATCTTGTTCGAAACTTCTGAACCTTTTCACATTTTCGTTCATGCTAAACCACATTAATTCCTACATATATGATAAATATCAACTGGTGATACGGATGATATAGATACTTTTTCCAAACTTAGAAAGAATTCTTCAGTTTCAGTTAATAGTAACATTAATAAAACAATTAACGACTACTAAAAGGCAAAGTTGTACTAATTAAAATATTCTTGACCACTAATCTATATTTACCGTATACTATTTATTGATTAATAAAAACACACAAACCAGGTAATTTAGCCAGACACATAATTAGCTCCATAGGTTGTATCGTATAAATTAGCCAAATGGCTAGTAGATATCTTGTGCCTAATTGTTGGCAAAGTATTTAAAGATAATATTACAAATAATATTGATTTAGCTGATAAATTAAGTGCCATGACTGATTTAAATAATTACTGTCTGGTTAGTTTTGATGTTATTTATTTGTGTTTCTTTTTATCTGAAGAACTTCTTAATTACGATTTAAAATTGCTAGCATCTACAATCATTGATCGTATTAAACTCTGAACTGTTGTGTTTACTGGCGAGTTTTTCACTCAGAAGTTTGGTATGGCAATGGGAAAAACTTTTTCACCTGTCTTTTTCAATTTGTACGTTGAATATTTTTAAACAAATCTACTTAACAAAATTCTTCCCAGTAGAGCTAAATGGTACAGAAATGTTGATGTTTTGTGTCTAATGCCTAAGAATATAGATATGAAACATTTCTTAAGTGAATTAATAGTCTTGCTCATTCCATAAATTTTACTGTTGAGTTTGAACAAAATAAGTCATTGCCTTTTTCTATATATATTATAATTTTTAAATGTAACCTTGATTTTAAATTCAAAATATTTAAAAAAAAAAAATAACTGTTCTTATTTTTCACATCACGACTGAGTCAAACTTTCTGTATTCTCATCACTGTTTTTGAGAACTTTATTAGCAGCCCAGAGTTTATGAACGATGAAATCTTGAAGATTTATGAAATAGCTAATGATCTAAAATATCCAAAGCACTGAATTGATAAATCGTTTAATATTGCTAGAAATAAAACAAATTGAATTTTAAAAAGGACATACAATCTTATTCAATCAAAAATATTTTCGTTCTTCTTTACCGTGAAAACCTTCTCTACTTAAGAATTTTAAAATCAAAGTTGTATTTAAAAATCTTCATATAGTAAAAAAAAATTCTGATTAAAAATTCCCCCCAAAAATCTGATGGTTGTGTTTACAAGATTCCTTGTAAAAAATGTGATAAAGTTTATTATGGTCAAACTTAGTAAAGTCTTGAACTAAGATTACAACAACATAAATATAACATTAGAACTTGACAAGGGTTTATGGGTCTGATTATTCATGTGAGAAATATTAACCATCCATTTGATTTTCAAAAGGCCGAGAAAGTTGTATCAAGCAGGTCTATGGTTGAGAGAAATATAACTGAATCAAACTTCATAAAAAAATGTTTTGATTTCAATATGAATATTGGTTTAGGTTTATATAAATTAGATTCATTTATAATTAATAAAATTTGGAAAGAATTTAAGCTATGTTTGGCAAATTCAAGCTATGCTTGACAAGTATACTGACTTCCAGGCTTGGACCACCATAGAGAGACTTCTTTGGGACGTAATTTTTAGAGCTTCTTGACTTTAATCAGATTGACTGGACTTCTTTCACCGGTAATTTGGAGTCCAGTGACTTTATGGAAGTAGTTCAGGACTGTTTTCTGAAACAGTGTGTAACAGAGCCTACCAGAGGTAATAATTTGCTCGACCTAGTCTTGTCAAATAAAGAAACCCTCGTTAATAATCTGGAGATCACTGAAGAGCTTGGCGCAAGTGATCATAAATCTATTACTTTAATTATTACGGTAAAAGTCCCCGATTTTCTTTCTGCCGGTTATAATGGACTTAGGGAACACCTGTCTAATCTCGACTGGGGTAATCTAGCTAATGATTTTATTGACGATGATCATACTAACGATTACGAAGGGATCGCGTTTAAGGTTTTTTTTTTAATTATGTTATAAATTTATGTCAATTCTGTAATATGGAGACCAGAACTGAGCTGCGTAATCCAGGTGAGGCCTCACTAATGATGTATAAAGCTGTAATATAATCTCTGGACTTCTGTTGCATACACTTCTTGATATAATTCCCAATAATCTATTTGTCTTATTACGTACGTTTAGGCATTGCTGACTTGGTTTAAGGTTGCTATTTACCATAACCCCCAAGTCCTTTTCGCATTCAGTACAGCTAAGTTCTACATTATTTAGCTTATAGGTGCTAAAGTTACGAACTTTCAGGGGCTTCAGAACTTTGCATTTATCTACACTGAACTGCATCTGCCACTTTTCTGACCACGAATTGAGTTTGTCTAAATCCTCCTGAAGTTCCGTGACATCTACGTCTGAATAGATTATCCTACCTATCTTCGTGTTATTAGAAATTTCCTCAACATCATTGATATATATTATAAACAACAATGGGCCTAAAACTGATCCCAGTGGAACGCCACTTATTGCAAATCCCCACCCAGACTTAACCCCATTTATGCACACTCTCTGCTTCCTGTTTGTGAGCCATGACAGCACTTTTCCCCCAATACCATGAGCTGCCACTTTCTTTAACAGTCTCTGGTGCAGTACTATATCAAAGGCCCTACTAAAATCCAAATAAATAATATGAAATTCTTTATCGTGATCAACGGCCTCAAAAGCTTTACTGAAGAAAGTTAGTAAATTAGTTAGGCAGGAACGGCCTCTCGTGAAGAAAGAGGAAAGAGGAAAGGGGAAGCGGGAGAAGAGGAAAAAAGAATCAGGTTAACCTGACTGAACCTGATTCATTATTCCCCTTCTCCCTCTTCCCCTTAACTCTTTCCTCTTTCTTCTTTCTCCTCTGGGGTTTCTTTCTTTTGCCTTGTATTTGTCCTTCATTATTATTTTTTACCTCCTCTGTGTTCTTACCCCTACCCTATGTGGGCCGCTAGCTCCATTGCAGTGCTCCTCTTTCCTACTATATGACTGACTCCACTACTACTACTACTACCACTATTACTCCTCCACCACTTCCTTTCTTGTTCCCGTCCCTGTCTGCTGGCCTCTTTATATACTCCCTCCTCTTCTTTTTGTTAGTGTGACTTTGTAAATGGTCCAAGTTAGACAGAAACTTCGTCGTAAGCTCCTCTCTTCTATGTGCGGGTTATTTGTGTATAATATCAGTGCATTTGTGAAAGCATCTTAGACCCACCAGTTGATATATTTTGGACGCGTGATTTGTTTACTCTTGAACATCAGCAAAAATCAAACATTTCAGCTATTTTGAGCTTAATTTCAAGATACTTTTAGTCTGTACTATATCTTTCATTCTATCAAATGAGACCAAGAAAACGAGAATACAATCATAAATACCGCACCGCAAAGTCGCTGTAAGTGTATTTTTGGGGGTCTGAAACGGGTTAATTTAATTTACATTATTCCTTATGGGAAAAATTCGTTGGGAACTCGAACAGCGTTCTGGAACGAATTAAGTTCGAGTACCGAGGATCCACTGTGTTTATATATATATTTTTTATATTTTTTTATTAACACATCGGCCGATTCCCACCAAGGCAGGGTGGCCCGAAAAAGAAAAACTTTCATCATCATTCACTCCATCACTGTCTTGCCAGAAGGGTGCTTTACACTACAGTTATAAAACTGCAACATTAACACCCCTCCTTCAGAGTGCCGGCACTGTACTTCCCATCTCCAGAACTCAAGTCCGGCCTGCCGGTTTCCCTGAATCCCTTCATAAATGTTACTTTGCTCACACTCCAACAGCACGTCAAGTATTAAAAACCATATGCCTCCATTCACTCCTATCAAATACGCTCAAACATGCTTGCTGGAAGTCCAAGCCCTCGCACACAAAACTTCCTTTACCCCTCCCTCCAACCTTTCCTAGGCCGACCCCTACCCCGCCTTCCTCCACTACAGATTTATACACTCTCGAAGTCACTCTGTCTCGTTCCATTCTCTCTACATGTCCAAACCACCTCAACAACCCTCCTCAGCTCTCTGGACAATCGTTTTGGTAATCCCGCACCTCCTCCTAATTTCCAAACTCCGAATTCTCTGCATTATATTCACACCACACATTGACCTCAGACATGACATCTCCACTGCCTCCAGCCTTCTCCTCGTTGCAACATTCATCACCCATGCTTCACACCCATATAAGAGCGTTGGTATAACTATACTCATACATTCCTCTTTACTTCCATGGACAAGGTTCTTTGTCTCCACAGACTCCGAAGTGCTCCACTCACCCTTTTCCCTCATCAATTCTATGATTCACCTCATCCTTCATAGACCCATCCGCCGACATGTCCACTCCCAAATATCTGAATACATTCACCTCCTCCATACTCTCTCCCTCCAATCTGATATCCAATCTTTCGTCACCTATTCTTTTTGTTATCCTCATCACCTTACTCTTTCCTATATTCACTTTCAATTTTCTTCTTTACACACCCTACCAAATTCATCCACCAACCTCTGCAACTCTCTTCAGAATCTCCCAAAGCACAGTGTCATCAGCAAAAAGCATCTGTGACAACTCCCACTTTGTATTTGCTTCTTTATCTTTTAGCCCAACACCTCTTGCCAAGACCCTCGCATTCACTTCTTACAACCCCATCTATAAATATATTGAACAACCACGGTGACATCACACATCCTTGTCTAAGGCCCACTTTTACTGGGAAATAGTCCCTTCCCTCCTACACACTCTAACCTGAGCCTCACTATCCTCATAAAAACTCTTCACTGCTTTCAGTAACCTTCCTCCTATTCCATACACCTGCAACATCTGCCACATTGCCCCCTATCTACCCTATCATACGCCTTTTCCAAATCCATAAATGCCACAAAAACATCTTTACCCTTATCCAAATACTGTTCACCTATATGTTTCACTGTAAACACTTGGTCTACACACCCCTACCTTTCCTAAAGCCCCTTGTTCATCTGCTATCCTGCTTTCTGTTTTACTCTTAATTCTTTCAATAATAACTCTACCATACACTTTACCAGGTACACTCAACAGACTTATTCCCCTATAATTTTTGCACTCTCTTTTGTCCCCTTTGCCTTTATACAAAGGAACAATACACGCTCTCTGCCAATCCCTAGGTACCTTACCCTCTTCCATACATTTATTAAATAATAGCACCAACCACTCCAAAATTATATCCCCACCTGCTTTTAACATTTCTATCTTTATCCTATCAATCCCAGCTGCCTTACCCCTTTCATTCTACCCACTGCCTCACGAACTTCCCTACACCCACAACTGGCTCTTCCACACTCCTACAAGATGTTATTCCTCCTTGCCCTACACACGAAATCACAGCTTCCTGTCTTCATCAACATTTAACAAATCCTCAAAATATTCTCTCCATCTTCCCGATACCTCTAACTCTCCATTTAATAACTCTCCTCTCCTATTTTTAACTGTCAAATCCATTTGTTCTCTAGGCTTCCTCAACTTATTAATCTCATTCCAAAACTTTTCTTATTTTCAACAAAATTTGCTGATAACATCTCACCCACTCTCTCATCTGCTCTCTTTTTACATTGCTTCACCACTCTTTTAACCTCTCTTTTTCTCTCCATATACTCTTCCCTCCTTGCATCACTTCTACTTTGTAAAAACCTCTCATATGCTAACTTTTTCTCCTTACTACTCTTTTACATCATCATTCCACCAATCGCTCCTCTTCCCTCCCGCACCCACTCGCCTGTAACCACAAACTTCTGCTGAACACTCTAACACTACATTTTTAAATCTACCCCATACATTTTCGACCCCATTGCCTACACTCTCACTAGCCCATCTATCCTCCAATAGTTGTTTATATCTTACCCTAACTGCCTCCTCTTTTAGTTTATAAACCTTCACCTCTCTTTTACTTACTGATTCTATTTTCCTTGTATCCCATCTACCTTTTACTCCCACTGTAGCTATAACTAAAAAGTGATCTGATATATCTGTGGCCCTCTATAAACATGTACATCCTGAAGTCTACTCAACAGTCTTTTATCTACCAATACATAGTCCAACAAACTACTGTCATTACGCCCTACATCATATCTTGTATACTTATTTATCCTCTTTTTCTTAAAATATGTATTACCTATAACTAAACCCTTTCTATACAAAGTTCAATCAAAGGGCTCCCATTATCATTTACACCTGGCACCCCAAACTTACCTACTACACCCTCTCTGCATGTTTCTCCCACTTTAGCATTTAGGTCCCCTACCACAATTACTCTCTCATTTGGTATATATATATATATATATATATATATATATATATATATATATATATATATATATATATATATATATATATATATATATATATATATATATATATATACATATATATACATGAACATGAATAAATGATACAATATATATATATATATAGCTCCTTAAGGTTTACTATACTAATAGCAGGAGTGTAAGAAATAAGATAGATGAGCTAAGATTAATTGCAAGTGCAGGAAACATAGATATTATTGCGATAACAGAGACCTGTCTCAATCTGAAAGATAGAGAGTTTCCTTCTGAATGTCACATACAAGGCTATAAATTATTCCCCACTGATAGGGTCAACAGGAAGGGTGGTGGAGTAGCGATGTATGTCAGAGACAATTTAAATTGTTGTGTTAGACAAGATATAAAATTAGAAGCGTCAGCCACTGAATCTGTTTGGGTACAGCTTCTTGAGGGCCGTGTAAAACTTATCTTGGGTGTGATTTACAGGCCCCCAAATCTTGATAGGGAGTGCAGTAAACTTCTATGGGATGAAATTCGTAAGGCATCTACATATGAAAATGTTGTGCTAATGGGAGATTTCAACTTTAGACAAATTGACTGGAGCAATTTGACAGGAAATTTAGTGTCAAGTGACTTTCTTGATACGATTCAGGATTGTTTTTTGAAACAGTTGGTGACAGAACCAACTAGAGGAAATAACCTGCTAGACTTGGTTCTTGCCAGCAGGGAATCGCTAATTAATAATCTTGAGGTTAATGATGAGCTTGGGGAAAGTGATCACAAATCACTCAGTTTTAATATATCATGGAATTACCCTACTAATGGAAATCAAGTCTCTGTCCCTGACTTCCGCCTGGCTGATTTCATAGGACTGAAAAATTACCTGGGTAGGCTGAACTGGAATGACCTGACAGTGGGTCAGGTAGGTGGTGATTGCCAATATGACGTTTTCCAGAGAATAGTTCTAGCTGCTCAGACACCCCTTCCTTAGCTCTAACTCTCTAGATACTCCTGACTTAATCCCATTTATTTCTCCCCACTGAAACTCGCCCCCCTTTTTCAGCTTTTTTCCCTTTTTGGGGCCAGGACATCCAATTTTTTTTCATTCATAACAGGGGAATCATCTTTTTTTCATCCCACTCATCCACGCATTTTCCAGAAACCCCAAAATTTTATAAAGTTTTTCTTTCCTTTTTAGTTTTTTTAAAGGGGGGGGGGTTACTAGCCCATTCCCCCCGGCATCTTAGTCGCCCCATACGACACGCAGGGTTTTTACGGAGGAAAGTTTTTTTTCCATTCCCCCCATGGACAATAGAGAAAATAAAGAACAAGAGCTATTAAAAAAAAAAAAAAAAAACCTAGATGTGTGTATGTATATATATGCATGTGTATGCCAGTGTAGTGTGACCTAAAGTGTAAGTAGAAGTAGCTAGATATACCTGTTATCCAGCGTGTTTATGAGACAGAAAAAGACACCAGCAATCCTACCATCATAAAAAAACAGTTTCAGGTTTCTGTTTCACAGTCACCTGGCAGGACGGTAGTACCCCCTGGGTGGTTGCTGTCTACCAACCTACTACCTAATATATCATGGAATTATCCTACTAATGGAAATCAAGTCTCTCCCCCCATTCCGCCTGGCTGATTTCATAGGACAAAAAAATTACCTGGGTAGGCTGAACGGAAAAAGCCTTTTGAAGGGGTCAGGAGGTGGTGATTGCCAATATGTTTTTTTCCAAAAGAGAATAGTTCTAGCTGCTCAGACAGCTTATGTTCCTAAGGGGGAAATCAGATCAAACAAAATGATCCTAAATGGATGAACAAAGATTAAAACATCTCATTGGTCAAAAGAGAGGCATATAGGGGCGAATCAAAAGAGGGGGGGGGCAATTAGGAATAATATATTCAGTTAAAGAGAAAAAAAAAAAGGGAATAAGAAAAAAAAAAAGAGACTATGAGGTTAATGTTCGAGAGAATCAAGACTAACCCAAAAGGTTTTTTTTTAGGTATACAGAAGTAAGATTAGGGCCCAAATGGGGGCCCCTCAAAAGTTACTCAGGTCAGCTCACCGACAGTGAAAAGGGAAAAAGTGTAGAATGTTTAACACTTACTTCCTCTCAGTTTTTACACAGGAAGAAAATAGCGATATTCCAGAAATAATTAATTAGCAGAACAGGATGATAGTAAACTATGCACAAAGGGGGCACAAGTGACATGGCCCTTTTGACAAATAGATAAATTGAAACCTAAAAAACCCCAGGCCCTGATGAACTTTTATGCAAGGGTTCTAAAGGAATGTAAAGAGGAGCTTAGCAAACCGTTGGCTAATCTTTTCAACATATCACTGCAAACTGGCATGATGCCAAATAAGTGGAAAATGGAAAATGTAATCCCCATTTTCAAAGCAGGTGACAGGTCCTTTTTTTTAACCCCCAAGACCAATAAGCCTAACTCCATAGGGGGGAAAATTTTGGAATCAATAATTGCCGAGGCAATTAGCCTTTCCCTTAAAGATAAATTAACCCAAGAATCCCAGCACGGTTTTACAAAAGGGGGTTCCTGCCTTACAAATTTAATAACTTTTTTCACTAAGGTGTTTGAGGAGGTAGATCATGGTAATGAATATGATATTGTGTATATGGATTTTAGTAAGGCTTTGATAGAGCCCCACATCAGAGACTATTGAGGAAAATTAAGGCAAACGGAATAGGAGGAAAAATTTTTTTTCCGGATAGAGGATGGTTGACAAAAGGCAGCAGAGAGTTTGATAAATGGAGAGAAATCAGAGTGGGGAAGGCCACGACGGTTTCCGGGGGGCTTTGGGCCCCTTTTTGTTTTAAATCTCATAAACGACATAGATGAGGGAAAAAAAGCACATAAGCAATTTGGGAAAATTTTGAGGAGTTGTTAAATGAAAAGAAGACGGGAAGCGGGTTTCGTGTGTGGGAAGGAGGAATAACATCTTGTAAGTGTGGAAGGCCAGTTGGAGTGTAGGGGAATTTTGGGGCAGTGGGTAGAATGAAAGGGGGAAGGCAGCTGGGATTGATGGGATAAAAAGAAATGTTAAAAGCGGGGGGATATAGTTTTGGGGGGGTTGGGAATTTAATAAATGTTGGAAGAGGGAAACCCAGGGGTTGGCAGAGAGCGGTATTGTTCCTTTGTATAAAGGCAAAGGGGAAAAAAAAGTGCAAAAAAATTTAGGGAATAAGTCTGTTTTGGGCCGGTAAAGTTGGGAGTTATTAGAAAAATTAAAGTAAGACAGAAAGTAGGATAGCAGATGAACAAGGGGGCTTTAGGAAAGGTGGGGTGTAGACCAAGTGTTTACAGTGAAACATATAGGTGAACAGTATTTGGGAAAAGGGGAAAGATGTTTTTTTGGGGTTTATGGATTTGGAAAAGGGGTGATAGGGAGATAGGGGGGGGAAAGTGGGAGATGTTGCAGGTGTATGGGAAAAGGGGAATTACTAAAGCAGAAAAATTTTTTTTGAGGATAGTGAGGCTCGGTTAGAGTTTAGGAGGGGAAGGGACTTTTCCCCGAAAAGGGGGCCTTAGACAAGGATGGGATGTCACCTGGTTGTTCAATATTTTAAGATGGGGGGGTAAGAGAAGTGAATGCGGGGTTTGGAAGAGGTGGGGAAAAAAAAAAGAAGCAAATAAAAGGGGAGTTTTCCATTTCTTTTTTGGGGTGACACGTGCTTTTTGGGAGATTTTGAAGAGAAGGAGAGGTTTGGATGAATTTGGAGGGTTAAAAAAAAAAATTGAAAGAATAAGGAAAGAGGGGATGAGGATAACAAAAAAAATGGGGGACGAAAGATTGATATCAGATTGAGGAGAGAGGGGAGGGGGGAATGTATTGTATTTGGGAGGGAATGTCGGAGGGGTCTATGAAGGATGAGGTGAATAAAGAATGATGGGGGGAAAAGGTGAGTGGAGCACTTGAGTCTGGGGAGACAAAAAACCCTTTGTCCATGGAAAAAAGGGGAATGTATGAGAGTATAGTTATACAACGTTTTTATAGGGGTGTGAAGTAGGGTGATGAATGTTGCAACGGGGAGAAGGCTGGAGGCAGTGGAATGTCATGTCTGAGGTCAATGTGTGGTGTGAATAAAAGGAGAATTGAGTTTGGAAATTGGGAGGGGTGGGTTTCCCAAAACGATTGTCCAGGGGCTGAGGAGGGGTTGTTGAGGTGGTTTGAAAAGAGAGAATGGAACAAAAGAGGACTTCAGGGTAAAACTGTAGTGGAGGGAAGGGGGGAGGGGCGGCCAGGAAAGGTGGAGGGGGGGGGAAAGGAATTTTTTGGTGGGGGGCTTGGATTTCCAGAAACATGGGGGAGCGATTTGATAGGGGGGAATGGAGGCATATTTTTTTAAATACTTGACGGCTGTTGGGGGGGAGAAAAGAACATTTATGAAGGACTGGGAACCCAGGGGACTTGATTTCGGGAGATGGAAGACATGGCACCTGAAGGGGGGGAATTGCTTTTAAACTGTATTTAAAGCACCCTCTGGCAAGACAGTGATGGAGGAAAAAAATTTTTTTTTTTTTCCCCCCCTGCCTTGGTGGAATCGGCCCATGTGTTAATAAAAAAAAAAAAAAAAAGGGGGGGGACCCAAAAAAGGGTTTTTTTTAAAAAAAAAATTTTAAAAATAAAAATTTTCTTTAGGGGCGGAAAAATTTAAAAATTAAAAAAACCAAATTTTAAAATTCCCGGCCCAAAAATTTTCATTTTAAAATTTTAAATTTTAAAAAATATAAAAAAAGGGGGCCCAAAACCCAAAAAATTTTAAAAAAACCCCCAAATTTATAAAAAAAACCCAAAAAACTAAAAGATCCGCAAAAGTTCCCCCGGGTAAACCCCCCTCCTAAAAATATTTTTAAAAAAAATTTTTTGCATAAAAGGGGGAATAAAAAACAACAAAGTCTACCCCTTTTAAAAAATTTAAAAAAAAAAAAGCCCAAAAAATTTTTTGGGGGACAGAAAAAATTAAAAAAACCCAAAATGGGAAAAAAATTTTAGAAAGAAAAAGATAATATTTTTTTCCCCCACCAAAAAAAAACTGGGAAAAAAAAGCCCCATAAAGCCCCCAAAAATTCCCCAAACCCAAAAAGCCCCACCCAACCCAAAGAATTCCAATAAACTTAAAAAAAAGGAGGGCAAAAATTTTTTTTAAAAAAAAAAGTTTTGGCTTCCCTTAGAACCCAAAAATTTTTAAATTTTTTTTCCATTAAAAAGGGGAAAAAACAAAAAGGGAGTAAACGCCTGAAAAATTTTAAAATTTAATTTTTTTTTTTCAAAAAATTAAAAATTTTATAAACAAAATTTTTCCACCCTCCCACAAACCAAACCCCGCATTTGTTCAAAAAAAAACCCAAAACTTTTAAAAAAGGGGGGAAAAAATTTTTCCCCTTTAAAAAAAAAATCCCAGGGAACTTCAATTTCAAATTTTTATACATTTACCTTTTTCCCAAAAAATTTCAAAGGTAAAGGGGCCCAAAAACCTAAAAATTCCCCCCAAAAAGAACCAAAATTAACAAAAACAATTTCCACCAAATTTTTTTTCCCCCAAAATTTCCTGCCCCCCCTTTTTCCCCTTTTTTTTAAAAACCCCCCCCAAACATAAACCCTT
>WNWK01022457.1:0-32528 GCA_009830355.1 Cherax destructor
AGATAATTTTTTTCCGACCCACAACGACACCAAAATTATGAAATTCGATCGAAAACTAGCGGAATTATGCTTTCCAAAGTTGGGTTCGATGACATTTATGCATCGGCGATTTCACCCACTTTGGGCCCTTTTTTCGGAAAATTTCCCAATTTTTCCCAGTCTACTAAAATTATAGCTATTTCACTAAATTCCATTTGTTCTATCAATTGAGTACAAGAAACAAAATTTCCAATTTTCAACTACCCAATAAGGTGGTCAGAAATTCGCAATTTTGCCAATTTGACACAAATTTCAAAATGAATTTCAAAATAGGGTCCAGAAAAAAATGAGACAGACTTTCCCTGGCACTCAAATAACATTTTATCTGTTCATTAGTCACGTCCCCAGGCCCCTTTTACATTACTTATGCTTTCCTTTTTAAATTTTTTATTCTCAAAAAAATAAAGTTTCTTTTATGTATACAACTGCATCATTGTAAAAATGGTATAAATAATATCACCCACTTGTGCAAGAATATTAGACTACCCAGTTGATGTCTATTGGACGCATGGCGTGATTTGTTTACTCTTAAACATAGGAAAAAATCGAACTTTTTCGCTACTTTGTGCTCATTTTCCCAAGGGTTTACTTGTCATCGTGAAACCAGTAAAAATTATCTCTATTTCTGTAATATATCACCCATTCAAATCGAATGAGACTAAGAAAACAGTATACAAGCATAAATACTATACGAAAATAGACTGCAAAGTCGCTTTTTTAAAACCCAAAAAACACGGTGGGTTTTTTCCTCATTATCCCCTTGTGGTGCAGGATTTTTTTTGTACTGCGCCCCGGGCCCCCGGGGCCCATTCTCTCACATCTGGCCCTACCAGCCTGTTTGTGCTTGATTTGAGGCGGGGGGCCCCCAGGCGTACCAGTCGGCGAAAACCCTGAGCGCGTAAGCCATACTAGTACTCCCGAAACCCTAAAAGGGTTAAACTCTACAACTTGCGCCTGTGCTGGCATGCAGGAACACATTAAAATCACTAAGAGTGTGTTTTACTCTTGAAGATGCTAAAATTAATAATGATGATAATAACACAATAATCACTGAAGCGCATTAATAATGAGGAAAACTTAATATAGACATTTTGCTTAATCCATTTATGATATTTTTTTAAAATTTTATAATAAACATGCTCGTAACATATAAATCAAATTAACTAAAATGAAAATGTTTTCCCTCCTTACCGGGGGGAAATTTTCCATTCATGTCCCGGCTGGTAATAGCAGCAGCAACAACAACAACTGGTTTGTTTACAAAACTCCGGGAAACCCTTTTACTCTCATTTCTCTCGTTTATTCATTTAATCTTGTTTACTCCCCCCCTCTACAATTTAAAACTGCCCCTCTGCCTCAACCACTGTTTTCTACCCCCTAGCACTTAATGAACAAGCTCCCAAAAACAATTAATTAATTGTAGAAATGTTTTAAAGAGCACACAGGAGTAATGTTCAGTGGAGGATAAACAAAACTGGGGGGACTCATGGGGCCCGTGCGGGGGGGGGCGCAACAGGCACCCGGGGGGACAGGGGCTGGTACGCACGCTGTTCGAAACACGGGGCCGTTCGATCCGGGACAAAAAAATTTTTTGAAAAAAACATTGAAACTAATGTTTTTATAGTCAAGGCGTTCGAAACTCTGGGTTCCACTGTATTTAGCAGCCTTGAATCTGCACTCTCTAGAAAGGCATAGAATTAGGGAAGATATGATTGAGGTGTATAAATGGAAAACGAATAAATAAAGGGGATGTAAATAGCGTGCTGAAAATATCCCGTAAAAACAGGACTCGCAGCAATGGTTTCAAGTTGGAAAAGTTCAGATTCAGGAAGGATATAGGAAAGCACTGGTTTGGTAATAGAGTTGTGGATGAGTGGAACAAACTCCAGTACCGTCATAGGGGCTGGGACGTTATGTAGTTTTAAAATAGGTTAGATAAATACACGAGTGGGTGTGGGTGAGTGTGAGTTGGACCTGACTAGCTTGTGCTACTATGCTTTGCTGTACTAATTCCTTAAGTGGAAGTGGCCTGACTACGGGATTTACCTGGAGAGGGTTAAATCCAGGTGGTCGGCCTAGATAAATATATGAGTGGGTGCGGGTGGGTGTGAGTTGGTCCTGACTGGCTTGTGCTACTAGGTCAGATGCCGTGCTCCTTCCTTAAGTGAATGTAACCTGACCTGGCTGGGTCGGGGCATTGGCTTAAGCCGGTTGGAGACTTGGACCTGCCTCGCATGGGCCAGTAGGCCTGCTGCAGTTTTCCCTTCTCTTATGTTCTTATGTACTTGTTTTACATGATGGTAGGATTCTGTGTCTTTTTCTGTCTCATAAACATGCAAGATTTCAGGTATGTCTTGCTACTTCTACTTACACTTATGTCACACTGCACATGCATAGACAAGGATATATATACACATGCCCCTCTGGGTTTTCTATTTCCTTACTGGTTCTTGTTCTTGTATTATTTCCTCATCTCCATGGGAAGTGGAAAAGAATTCCCTCCATGAGCTATGCGTGTCATAAGTGGTGACTAAGATACTGGGAGGAAGGGCTAGTAACCCTTCTGTATATACACTGTATTACTAAATTTATAATGAGAAACTTTCGTTTTTCTTTTGGGCCACCCTGCCTTGGTGGGGTATGGCCGGTTTGGTGAAAGAAGGTAGTAGATTGGTAGACAGCACACTCAGGGAGGTACTATTGTCCTTTGAAAATGAGTGTAGGATGGAAACCTCTGAGTATGGGCCGTAATCCATTCCTGGAGCTAGGCCTCAACTCCGGGAAATGGCCGAAAAATCGAACTAATATTTCCTATAAGAAATAATGTAAATACAGTGGAACCTCTACTTACAAGTTTAATCCGTTCCATGACCTTGCTGCATCTGGATTTGCTTGTTTGCAAGTCAATTTTCCTCATTTAAATTAATTAAAATGCAATTAATCCGTTCCGGCTCTCAGGAGGCAAGACTAGATGCAGTGAACCCTTGAAAATCGTTATTAATCCGTTCCAGAGAGTCTGCCGAAATTCAAAATTGACGATTTTCATAACCATTTTCCAAATAAGAAATAATGTAAATCAAATTAATCCGTTTCAGACACCCAAAAGTATTAAAAAAAATTTTTTACATGAAATGTACATACATTTTTCTACACAGAAAACAATGAGACGAAGAATAAAACAATAATAACATGACACTTACCTTTAAAACTGCAAATCCAATTGGGCAAAAACTTCTAACTTTGTGTTTCTGTAATTCCATGTTTTCCATCAGATTCTGCATTTTTTTTTCCCATTTTTCCCTGAAAAAGATTCTCTGACATTTCTATTTTTTTTAATGTGGACACAGAACTTTTAATTTGGGGGGGCCGGACATAAAACATTAACCCTTTCGGGGGTCCGTGCCATGTTCTCGGCTTTGGTTGGGCCCAAACCAGACACTTTTTCTGGGCCAAATTTAGCAGGAGAAGGCTGATGGCCTACATCAAAGAGAATGGGTCTGTGGGGTAGTGTACTTAAAAAAAAAGGGGAACCATTGGCTTTAAGGGGCAAAGTAGCTTTGTTCACCATGGCTGGCGGAAAAGGGCTCAACCCCCTGGTCAAAATCTGACTCTCCTCTTCTCAATTTAAAGTTCTGATGATAAAATGGTCTGAAGAGTTTATGGTTTTGAACCATATTAAATTTACCAAGGGTCATTTTTAATGGTACATTATACCATATTACAGGGACCCATTGGAAAAAAGTTTGTTTTTTTGGGTTTCCTGGTTCTAAAACATATGCTCTTTTAGTTTTGTAACTGTATTTGTGTATACCTGAATAAGCTTACTTACACCCCAATGCACTTGAGTAAGTTTATTCGGGGTTAAAAAATACATTTAAATAGATTATCGCATGGCAGCTTTTGGGAAGATCTGGATCAAAATGGGTGACTTATTTTTTGGGACCTTTTCTGAAATTATCACCTATAAAACCTTAAATGGTAGGGATATGATACCTTACTATGGACGTTTCCTTTTTTCATTCCCCTTATGAAAATTTTCCTTGGTTTCTTTTCCATTGGTACTATTTTAAAAATTGCACCATATGATACTTACCATATGATTTGTACCATATGGTACTATATTTACCGTTGTATTCAACACAAAACCCGCCTAATATTTTCATCATTTTTTTGTTTACAAAAAACTTTAAAAAAGTTTTGTAACTTAAATAAAAAAACAAATTGTGCAGTTTTTGGGAATAATGGTTCTTTATAATTATACATTATATTGGTCTTACAGGCCACAAAGTTTGGAAAAAATTTGAAAGAAAGAAAAAGAACAAAAGAAAAAAAAAAAATCGACTTTAGGGAAAATCCATGTCCCCCCCCGGTCATTAGGAATTCTTTATATCTGGTAACATTGGTTTTTTTTTTTTTTGTTTCATTACCTTTACAAAATTATTATCTTTAATTCAATTTTTTTTTTTTTTTTTTTTAAATTTTCTTGGACACTGGCACCCTTTAAAATTTGGCCTCTGGACCAAAAGGGGTTTAAATTTGGGGAGTTCAATGTAAAGTATAAAAACAAAGTATGAGAATAATTTGGGACTTTCAGGGTGTTGCAAACTTGAATTTGTAAACTAAAATGGCAATAAAGTTCTCTGCTTGTTTTTTTTTTTATTTTTTTTGTTTGTTTCAGAAGAAGCAGATCTTTAAAATGGGTCAGCCCTGTTGTTAAGTGTGGTCCCGGGGGCTTACTCACTCAATCATTCTCGTTCCCTCTGGGCAGCTCCCTCCCTCCTTAAAAGGGCCCTTCTGCTAAAATCAGGCTTTCTCCTCCCAAATACTAACATTTCAATCAATTAGGGAAGGAAGGGTTTTGGTGAGTGAATCTCAAAGTTAAAAAATTCAATACAGGATGGAACCAAGCCCCTTTGAAATTTCTGAGATGCTCCAATAATGTCAAATCACTAACCCAGTATTGAGGCAAGAAGCTGTGATATTCCGCTCCCGGGCAGTGAAGAAGATTTTTCTGAAGAACCTTTAATTAAAAAAAGGAGCAGATGGATGGGGAAAAAATTTTTTTGAACCGGATGGTGCAGATGTTTCTTCACCTTGGGGCACGGGGTACCCGATGGACAGAATGCTTGAAGTTAGTTCCTCATCCTAGGGTCGAATTATAGATACTTGGACAGGTATGATGATATAAAAAACTGTCTTAAAAAACCCTGGGAGGTTTGATAAGGTAATGTTCAACAAATGGGGAAATATTTTTAACAGCTCTTTTCTGCACAAAACATGAGTTACTCTGAAATGATACAGGCGCATGAGCGCATGAAAATAGAAACTAAAGAGCCTTTTAGTCCCTCTGATAATTTATCAAAGGGTTGGGAAAAAGGCTTAAAATTCAATGAAAGAGTGGAGGAAAAAGAGTGATACGATCACCAAGTGAACGAAAAATTACCATCAGCGTGTCAAGGGTTTGTACAGAATGCTGCTAAAGTCAAAAATTGGGATACTCTTGAAAGTAAGCCAGTTCAAACACCAAAAATGAAAAAGGGAAATCTAATGCAAACTCCAATAAACTTTAAAACGGGGAAGCCCAAAATTTTGTAAAAACAGGACTTCCATTTTTAGTGCGTTCAACTTTAAAGGGAATTTCTGATTCCCCAGTAGGTTTTAGACCCTACAACCATAACCCCAATGATTATAAAAAGAGGAAATGACAGTGCTCTTGGTCAACTTGTAATGAAGAAGGGAAAAAAAGTATGTAAAATATACAATAATGGGGTTCTGGGGGGCAACTCTCAATAAATATGAAATTTATGGGTTTGATGAAAGTTTAACTGGCAGTTTTCTTGAGCACCTTTCTTCCCTTGACACGTAGGAGGTCCCGTCGTTTATCATAGTCTCTTCTGTTCCAGTGAAAAAATTTTTTAACAGAAACCTCTTAAAAAAAGGCTATCAAAAGGGTTATGTAAATTTTTTTTAAAATTTCAACATGTTTCAGATATAAATATGGGGGTTGATAAAATAGTAAAAAAAATTGGGAAAAAAAAAATGTTTCTTTACTGAAACGACTGGAGGAAGGGTCCCCAACTGAAATTATCAGTTTTGAAGGTCAAGCTTAAAAAGAAAGGGGAAAATTGGAACCATCCCTTACTCTAAAGCAGAAAAAAAATGCCAATGCAATTTTAACCAAAAGTCCCAATCTTCCAGCAGTGATTTTTCCCCTAAACGTCCTGAACATTCATCCCTCATAGGGGGCTAGGTTGGGTTATAAAAACTTTTCACCGCACATACGCCAGGGAAATGCTGAAAACTAAAAAAACATTAATTTGAAAGGGCCCCCACATTCCCAAAATTTCATTTCCCCTTAAGGAAAAATCGGTCTATTTCCCCAAAACTCTAATAAAAAACCTAAAAGGAAAACCCGTTAAGACACTAAAAGGAAGGGGGAGGGAAAAGAATTTAAAAACCCGAAGTCCTATGTCTCCTGTTCTAAAAAAAAAACTTTTTGTCCCAATTTGGTCCCAACTGAAGACTCAGTTAATCCCCTAAAATTCCCCCTCGCTCTTTTTGTAAAGCCTTCGCCCTTTTAAATTCAATATAGATAATGCCATTATGTAAAATCACTTAAAGGGAAAACCCGCAAATACTCTCCTCATTGTTGTTATTGTTCATTGCAAATTTATATCATGACTTAATTAAAAAAATAACGGTCATTCATGTTTCTGATGTCAGAATTTCGGCAAACCTCTTTTTTTAAAACACTTAGATATTTTTTTTTTTTTTATACACCCTTTTATGCCATTTTTGATTCCTGTGATCCCCCTATCCTGTATGAAAGAAATTCTCCACATTCATTGTCATCCACCCACTGACCCTTTATTTAAATTCTTGTTTTTTTATAAATACTGTACATTAGTCGTCATCTTCACTTATTTGATCTATCATATTGTATTTCTCTTAACATCGCTAGCTTTTTTACTTATTCTGTATGTTTTTATTAATTCTCCTCACCATAGACCACGTGTATTTTGAAAATAGTTCAGATCACAAGCAAGGTTCCAAGGTTTTCATATCAGTCCTGAATATTTAAATTTCTTAATATATTCCCAAAATTTCACCACCAGTTTCCATAATACACTATCTGCTTCTTCTTCTTCTTTCAACAAACCAACCGTATCATTATCACAAAAAAGAAATTAAAACTTTACTTAAATGTAATACAGTAAAAAGAATGGTATTAATGTTTCCCTTTAATCCTTCAATGTCCATTGACCCTATTAAGTTCAGTGCTTAATTTGATTATGTTTTGTTATGTGGTGGGGATAGTAACAGTCTTGTTTTTCTCTTGGCTCCCAAAACCCCCTTTATTTCCTTTTCAGATTTTTGGGGTTTTTTGAAATTTCATTTTTTCAGTGGAACCTTAGTTTTTGTATGCCCTAGTTGGAGACAATTCTTGGAAAATTCTCTATTATATGTATTTTTTTTTTATTTTTTGGGGGTTTGGGAAAGGATTAATTGGTTCGTTGGGCACCCAAAGTAACAAATACATTTTTTGGGGTTTTTTTCCCGGTAATCTTCAAACCCTCCGGGAGGCCACTGTATTTTTTAGATATGTTGTGAAAAACAATACTACAGTTCCTTGCTACCAGAGGGTTTGGGTTTAATAGTAAGTAAAATAAATTGTCATTAAATGGGGAAAATTATCACAGTGTGGGGTATTCAGTAAAAGTTCCCGGGCTCAACATCTTTTTTTTGCTCAAAGGGGAATTCATAACCTGTATGCTTTATAGTCTGTGGCTCATGAGTTTCAGCTCATGTTGTTCATCTTACCCGATTTTGCAAGATGGTGCAAAATCCACCATTTTTACATTTGTTTTTTGAAAACCATTACTATTCTCCCATAATTTACCTCGCTTTTTGTATTACATACTAGTACTCATTTACAACTTCTTTTTTTTTTCTTTTGGGTTGTCATGCTAAGTCAATAGTAAAAACATGGGTCAGTAAGAATCATACTTTTCAAAAAATTAGCCATTTCCCTACCTTGACATTTCTTTTCCTCCCCAATGGCTCTGTTCATATTCAGTCAGTGGACCTCGGTTTTCATTGAAAATTCATTCCAGAATGTTGTTTGAGTGCCATTCGGCAATTTGTTCCCTAAGGACAAATGTAAATTAGATTAATCGTTTAGAACCCCAAAAATACACTTACAAAAGCTGTTACAAAAATACATTTACATAATTGTCTGAGTTTGGAGGTGACGAAAAAGTGTCCCTGTTTTGTTTGATCTTACATTCACTTGGGTTTATGCTTCTTCCATTGAAAGGTAATTCAATTTAGTTAACTAAATTTTTTATACCCTAAACTTTTAGAATTTCCCCCAAAGACTTTTATCAAGTCTCTGATATTTTTGTCCATAAATGTTGCTAAATTTTTTTTTTCTGCTATGTTTTTTATTACTGTAGTATCTTTCCAACAATATCTGATCAAGACTTCTGTAATATTTTGCTCCTCAATTTACAATGTTTTAGTTCTGTAACATCAGTTGTAACTTTAATTCCCCTTTTCCCGGGATAAATCAGGAATGGGTAGGGTCTAAACCCAGTAAGTGAATCCAAAAACTTGTTTTCCACTCAGCCAACTGACCAAGTGGTTAACCCCTCCCCGGGGGAGGTTTGGGATTCACTTCCCATGGGTTAGCCCCCCATTCCCGTGTTTTAACTGTTTATTACTATTTCCTGGTATGCACTGTTTTTCCTGAAATTACATTTATTACCCCTGTTTTGTAAAAAATATTCATTTTATTTTTTACTTTGTCCATCTCAAAAATTTTTTTGTAATCTCTCATTCCATCTGTTCATAGGGTTTTTCCCAATTTCCCTAAACAATACATCAGTGACATAATTTGCAGGTCTTCATATTTGTCACCTTATTGAAAGTGAGTTATTTAATTATTTAGCAAAAAGTAGCTCTTTTGTTTTAGCAATGTAGCTTTTTTTATTAGTCAGAATCCTTGATTATATGAATAAGTATTTTTTTTCCACTGCCATATGACACAATGGTCTTAACCCACTCATCACTCCATGACTGAAAAAATTTTTTTTTTTTTTACTTTGTTCTTAACCTTATTGCTCATTCATGTCCTTTAAAAATCCTTTTTACATTATTTAAATTTTTTGCCATACTAAAACATGTCAGCATTTCTTTGTAATTTTTATTTCATGCAAACAAATTAGGGGAGTCAACAATCGCCCGGACCTGCCCCAGGCGCTTGGGTGCCTCACAGCGCAGGCGTGGAGAGCCAGTCCCGCGTTGTTTACACTCGAGAGAACAATACCCTGCACGCTTCCTCAGACATTTCACACTTAATTATAATTTTTTGGAGTTTGTTCATTAAGTGCGACTGTGAAATAAGCTACCATGGGTCCCAAGAAAGTTCCTAGTGGTACCCTGGGCTGATAAAAGTGAGAAACACCGTAGAAATGAAGAAGGAAATAATACAAAATACGAGAGTGGTGATTGTGTGATCTTGCCAGGATATATGGCAAAAACAGGTCAACTATCGCTTCTATCCTGCTTAAGAAGGAAGAAATTAAGCAAGCTGATGTTGCAAAAGGTGTACTGTGCGAGAAAAACAGACCACAAATAATCGAAGAGATTGAGAAGTTGTTGCTGGTGTGGATCAAGGATAAAGAGTTAGCGGGTGATAGTGTGTCTGAGTCAATTATTTGTGAAAAGGCAAGGAACTTGCATGCCGATCTTTAAAGAAAATGCCTGCAACGCAGTGCTGATTGTAATGTTAGTGAATTTAAAGCCAGCAAAGGCTGGTTTGAGAGATTTAAAAATCGTAGTGGCATACATAATGTGGTAAGGCATGGTGAGGCTGCCAGTTCAGACAAACATGCAGCTGAAAATTCATAAAGGAGTTTCAGGACTACATAAAGACTGAAAATTGAAACCTGAACAAGTGTTCAATTGTGACGAAACAGGCCTGTTTTGGAAGAAAATGCCCAACAGGACCTACATTACTCAGGAAGAAAAGGCACTGCCAGGACATAAGCCTATGAAAGACAGGCTAACTCTCATGATGTGTAGTAATGCTAGTGGGGATTTTAAATTAAGCCTTTACTAGTGTATCACTCAGAAAATCCCAGAGTGTCTCAAGAGACACAATGTCGTCAAAAGTAGATTGTGTGTCTTGTGGAGAGCTAGTCAGAATGCATGGGTCACAAAGCACCTTTTCAGTGACTGGATCCATGAAGTGTTTGGCCCCAGTGTAGAAAAATACCTACAGGAAAAGGGTTTGGACAAAAGTGCCTCCTGTTGCTGGACAATGCTCCTTCACATCCTCAAAACATGGAAGACCTACTGTGTGAAGAATTCAAATTCATAAAACTGGAAGTTCTTGCCTCCTAACACCACTCCTCTCCTCCAGCCCATGGACCAGCAGGTCATCTGTAACTTCAAAAACTCTACACAAAAGCAGTGTTTGAAAAGTGCTTTGAAATGACCTCGACAGTGAATTGACCCTAGAGAGTTCTGGAAGAATCATTTAATATCTACAGCTGCATAGGCCTTATAGGCAAGGCTTGGGAGGGAGTGACTTCAAGGACTTTGAACTCTGCTTGGAGACCATTGTGGCCAGGTTGTGTCCAACAGAGGGATTTTGAAGGGTTTGAGGCTGACCCTGACCCTGCCGACCCTGTGCCTGTTGTGGACTGTATTGTGGAATTGGGCAAGTCCATGGGGTTGGAGGTGAGTGGCGATGATGTGGAAGAGTTAGTGCAGGGCCACAGGGTAGAGCTAACAACTCAAGAACTGCAAGAGCTGGAAATGGAAGAGCATCAGACCAGATTTGAGGCTATTGATTCACGGAGAAGGAGGAGGAAGAGGGCTGAAGAAGGTGCCTTCTTCAGAGATTAAGGAGATGTGTACAATGTGGAATAGATTGCAAAGTTTTGTTGAAAATACCCCCCTGAACAAGCTCAAACAAGCCATAACAGCAGCATGTTCAGTGACCAAACAATGTCCTTCTTCAGGAACATGTTAAAAAGGCGCCAGAAACAGAGGACTGTGGACAGTTATTTTGTTAAAGTGTCCAGTGACTCCAAGCTGGCCCTAGTGGGATTAAAAGACAAAGAAAAGAAGTAACCCCAGATAGGGCTTTGGTACCTGAAGTCCTTCGGGAAGGATTCCCTTCCAAACACTAACCCCTCCCTCCCTCACTCCTCCTCCCTCTCTTCCATATGCCATCAACAATCTTCAATAATGGTAAGTAAAAAGACTTGCATTTATTTACTAATACTTTTAGTAGTACAGCACTGTAGTATTTAATGTTTTTGTCTATGTAGAAGCTTAATTTTATTAATATATATTATTTTTTATATATTTTGGATTTCTGAACGGATTAATTGTATTTCCATTATTTCTTAGGGGAAAATTAAATCGCTTCGAACATTTCACGTTAAGAACAAGCTCCTGGAACGGATTAAATTCGAATGGCGAGGGTCCACTGTATTGTGGCATTGGGGAATTGCATGGGTTTGGGATGTGAGTAGCCAAGATGTGGAAGAGTTGGTGGAGGACCACAATGAAGATCTAACCACTGAAGAGCTGCAAGAGCTTGAGCTGCAACACCATCAAACCACAACTCAGGAAATTGCTTATGGGAGGAAGAGAGATGTAAGGTGCGCTTCTTCAGAGATTAAGGAGATTTGTGGAATGTGGAGTAGGGTGCATTCATTTGGGGAGGAACATCACCCTGACAAAGATGTTGTAATCCGTCTCATCAACATGTTCAATGACAACCTTTTCCCATTTTAGGCCATTTTAAAGAGATGCCAGACACAGAGCCTCTCGACAGATATTTAGTGCCACAGGTGTGCAGTGACTTCAGCTGGTCCTAGGGGATTAAAAGACAAAGAAGGGAAGTGACCCCAGATGAGGACTTGGTACCTAGAGTCCTTATGGAGGGGGATTCCCTTCCAAAAATAGGGTCTCTTCCCTCCCTCCTCCTCTCTTCCATCCAGCAACATCAGTTTTCAAAAAGGTAAGTGCCACATAGAGTTCATTCATTTATGCATGTAAATCTATCTTTAAGGCCCCCAATTTTTTTTTTTTTCCAAACTTCTGGGTTTCTGGAACGGATTAATTGAATTTCCATTATTTCTTATGGGGAAAATAGTTTTGGTTTTCGCGATTTTGGTTTTAGTTGATCCATCTGGAACGAATTAAACACGAAAACCAAGGGATGACTGTGTCCTTCAAAATGACACTAATATAACTCTATGGTTTTTTTGTCTATCACAATTCATCTAATATGACATAATAAACAATATTAATAACATAGAAACATGACATATACTCTAGAATGAATAAAATGTCATTACAAATGTGAGGACTGGTGTTCGTGTTGTTTGTTGTTGGGTGTATAAGGGCCACTGAAAGATATGCTGAAATAGTGATGGCAGCCAGACACAGTGGTGTTGTCAGTTGCCCTATATAACTCCAACAACATTGAGGAGTTAAGTTTCATGTCGTCATTTTTCTATAGATTAATGGCTTAACTTACTTGCTACACTGTTAATGCTACACTTTATCGCTGGCAGGCACTATAGCCTTTATCAACTCCTGCTGTTTTAGTATCATAACATATCGTAGAATCACTGAATCACTCAAGAAGATTTTCTTCAGTGCCAGCCCTTTGGTAAAGGGCTGGCACTAGGAGCTTTCTTGGGGCACTAAAAACACTGGAATAATGACAAAATGTATGGTATGAATGCGTGTGAATGTGTGGGTGGCGCTCACTCGCTGGTAAACAATGACACACTGACTGTATACGTTCGGGGCAGTAGCGGTACTAACGTATATATACGTTTGGACTGCTTACAGGTTAACATGCATTATCTTATTTCTTATAGAATGGATGTTCAATAATCCAACCTTCAAGGGTTTTGAGGAACCTGAGGAGGACTGTGAAATTTTTTGAGGCTGTAAAGTTTACATTATCCATTGTGACATCGCAACACTATCTCTGAATAGTCTTACCTAGATTGAAACAGAATAACTGTGCTCTGAGCAGCATCTCTGAAGGAACAATTGCTGTAACAGGAAGATGATTTATTTTCAAAATTCCATGACTCATGATCACCAGGATAAAAAGTGCCCCACGGTAGACTATCCTTATGAGGACATTTTTCTGCAGTGTGGCTTAAGCTCCTGGCAATGGTAACATTTGGTTACCCAAAACCTGTTGTAATTTTGCATCTTGTCTGGCTAACAAATATATAACAAGTACAGTGGTCCCTTGACTAACGAACTTAATCCGTTCCAGGAGATAGTTCTTAACACGAAAAGTTCAGAATTCAAACCTTATTTCCCATAAGAAATAATGTAAATACAATTAATCCGTTCCACCCAAAATATTCACAAAAATACATTTTAATTATAGTTCTACATACACAAAACAACATTATTAAAACTATAAACACTACTACTAATACTAAATAATAAAAAAAGATTAATAAATAACATTTACTTACCTTTATTGAAGAGAGTTGCAGGCATCTGGAAGATAGGAGGACGACAGGAAGGGTGTTAGTAGTTGGAAGGGGGAATCCTCCAAATGACTTCAGGTAACAAGTCCTTATCTGGGGTTACTTCCTTTCTTTTCTTTAATGCCACTAGGACCAGCTTGAGAGTCACTGGATCCCTGCCTCGTGAAATAACGTCCACAGTCCTCTGTTTCTGCAACCTTTTAATATTTTCCTGAAGTGCAACATGGCTCTGTCACTGAAGTGGTTGCACAGATGGCTCATTTCAGCTTGCTCAGGGTGGTGTTTTTCAACAAACTTTGCACATCATTCCACTTGGACCAAATTTCCTTAATCTCTGAAGAAAGCACCTCCTTCACTCTCTTCCTCCTCCGTGAAGCAATAACCTCAGCTCTGGTCTGATGCTGCTCCAGTTCCAGCTCTTGCAGCTCTTCAGTTGTTAGTTCTACCTTGTGCTCCTCCACCAACTCTTCCACATCCTCACCACTCACCTCCAACCCCAGGCTGTTCCCCAATGCCACAAATCTTCCACAACAGGCACAGGGTCGTCAGGGTCAGCCTCAAATCCTTCAAAATCCCTCTTTTCAACACAATCCGGCCACAGTGGTCTCCAAGCAGAGTTCAAAGTCCTGGAAGTCACTCCCTCCCAAGTCTTACTTATAAGGCCTATGCAATGCACGATATTGAAGTGATCTTTAATGAACTGTCTTAGGGTCAATGCAGTGTCTGAGGTCACATCAAAGCACTTCTGAAACACTGCTTTGGTGTACAGTTTCTTGAAGTTTGCAATGACTTGCTGGTCCATGGGCTGGATGAGAGGAGTGGTGTTAAGAGGCAAGAACTTCACTGATGAAATTGAAGGTGTCAGACAACAACTCTTCCAAGTTGTGAGGATGAGCAGGAGCATTGTCCAGTACCAGGAGGCACTTGAGTGGCAATTTCTTTTCCAGAAGGTATTTCTTCACACTAGGGCCAAACACTCTAGCCAACCATTCCATGAAAAAGTCCTTAGTGACCCATGCATTAGTGTTAGCCTTCCAATGCACACACAAATTATTCCTGTTAACATTGTGTTTCTTGAAGGCTCTGGGATTTTCTGCGTGATACACCAGTAAAGGCTTCACTTCAAAATCACCACTGGCATTGGCACACATCATAAGAGTTAGCCTGTCTTTCATAGGCTTGTGTCCTGGCAGTGCCTTTTCCTCCTGAGTAATGAAGGTCCTGTTGGGCATTTTCTTCCAAAACAGGCCTGTTTCATCACAATTAAACACTTGTTGGGGGAGGAATTCTTCAGCCTCTACGAACCCCTTAAATTCACTCTCAAACTTTTCAGCTGCACGTTTGTCTGAGCTGGCTGCCTCACCATGTCTCACAACACTGTGTATGCCACTACGTTTCTTAAACCTCTCAAAGCAGCCTCTGCTGGCTTTAAAATCACTCTCCTCAACACTGGTTCCAGGCATTGTCTTGACAAGATCTGCGTGCAACTTCCTTGCCTTTTCACAAATTATTGCCTTGGAAATACTATCACTTGCTATCTGTTTATTGTTTATCCACACCATCAACAACTTCTCAACCTCATCCACTGTTTTTGATCTATTTTTCGTTAACATATCAACCCCTTTTGCAACATTAGCTTCCTTGATCTCATTTCTCTTTGCCAGGATAGTGCCGATACTAGATTTGTTTTTGTTGTACATCCTGGCAAGCTCACTCACACGTACGCCACTCTCATATTTTTCTACAATCTCTTTCTTCAGATCGATGGTGGTCCTCACTCTCTTTACCACAGGGGTGCCACTAGGAAGCTTCTTTGGACCCATGGTGACTTATTTCACAGTGACAATCACTGAACCAGCAATAAACACAACAAAAGTATTGTGAATGTTTGAAAGAGCGCACTGGGTAATGTTCTCTTAAGTGTAAACAACGCTTGACTGGCGTCTTATCCACCTCTCCGCACTTGCGTGAGGCAGGCGGACAGGTCTGGTACGGTTCGCTACACGAGTAAATGTTCGCTACATGAGAAAAATATTTTGCGAAAAAAGCATTCGTTACACGATTTGTTCGCTATATGAGGCGTTCGTTAGTCGGTGTTCCACTGTATTCTTAACCCTTTGGGGGTCGACAGGCCTTCTCGGAAACACGTTCTCAGGGTCAAATTTTTTTAAAAAAAAAAAAAAAACAATTCTTATGAAATGATAGAGAATCTTTTTCCAATCATAATGACACCAAAAGTTTGATATTTGAAGGAAAACTTACGGAATTATGCTCTCGCGAAGTTATCGGTCTCAAAGATGTTTACGCATCGGCGATTTCACCCAATTTGAGCCCTATTTTTGGCCAATTCCAATGTTCCAGTCCACTAAAATCATAGCTATTTCGCTAGAACTCCATTTCTTCTATCGATTGAGTACGAGAAACTGCCTATTTACCAATTTCAACTACCCAAAATAGTGGTCAGAAAATGACAATTTGGCCAATTTCACACAATTTTCAAACGATGCTAATTTCAAAATAGGGTCCAGAATAAACAAGGCAGACATTCCTGGCACTAAAATAACATCTCTGTTCATTAGTCACGTCTCCAGGCCCCTCTTACATTACTTTTGCTTTATATTTACTGTTATGTATACAACTGCATCATTGTAAAAATGGTATAAATAATATCAATGCACTTGTGCAAGAATATTAGACTTGCCAGTTGATGTGTATTGGAGGCATGGTGTGATTTGTTTACTCTTGAACATTGGCAAAAATCGAACATTTTCTCTAATTTGAGCTCAATTTCAAGGTACTTGTCATTGTCAAACCAATCAAAATCATCTCTATTTCTGTAATATATCTTCCATTCTATCACATGAGACCAAGAAAACAAGAATACATCAATAAATACCATACAAAAATAGACTGCAAAGTCGCTGTTTAAACAAAAAAAAACGGGCGGAGTTTTTTTTTTCTCATTATGCAGTGTGTGGAGCAGGATTTTTTTTATACTACGCACACTGACCACATAGACCCATTCTTTCATATGTAGGCCTACCAGCAGTTTCCTGCTTAATTTGAAGCCGCTAGAATTTACGCGTACTAGTACGGCACCAACCCCTGCTCGTAAAACGTACTAGTACAGCACTGATCCTGAAAGGGTTAATAATATTTCAAATTTTGGCACAGCTGGCTGTTGAAAAACAAACACTAAGAGCACACTTTTTTTTTTTTTTTTTTAGGTAGTTCGTTCATTTCTGAATTTTTGGCAAGAATACCTGAAACAATTTCATCATCTGTGCAAGAAGGAAAAAGATCAGTACAGTTATCTTAGCATCTTGACTGACTCAGAGACCAAGAAACTGACATCAGTGAAGAAAACAGGAAGCCATGGAGAGCCCAGCTTCCTGCTTCACCAGGAAGACATGGAGAGCCCAGCTTCCCACTTCACCAGGAAGCCATGGAGAGCCCAGCTTCCCACTTCACCAGGAAGCCATAGAGAGCCCAGCTTCCTGCTTCACCAGGAAGCCATGGAGAGCCCAGTTTCCCACTTCACCAGGAAGCCATGGAGAGCCCAGCTTCCCACTTCATCAGGAAGCCAAGGAGAGCCCAGCTTCCTGCTTCACCAGGAAGCCATGGAGAGATCAGCTTCCTGCTTCACCAGGAAGCCATGGAGAGCCCAGCTTCCTGCTTCACCAGGAAGCCATGGAGAGCCCAGCTTCCCACTTCACCAGAAAGCCATGGAGAGCCCAGCTTCCCACTTCACCAGGAAGCCATAGAGAGCCCAGCTTCCTGCTTCACCAGGAAGCCATGGAGAGCCCAGCTTCCCACTTCACCAGGAAGCCATGGAGAGCCCAGCTTCCTCTTCATCAGAAGCCAGAGAGCCAAGCTTCCTGCTCACAGGAAGCCATGGAGAGCCAACTTCCTGCTTCACAGGAAGCCATGGAGAGCCCAGCTTCCTGCTTCACCAGGAAGCCATGGAGAGCCCAGCTTCTGCTTCACCAGGAAGCCATGGAGAGCCAGCTTCCTGCTTCACCAGGAAGACATGGAGAGCCCAGCTTCTCTTCACCAGGAAGCCATGGAGAGCCCAGCTTCCCACTTCACCAGGAAGCCTTGGAGACCCCAGCTTCCCCCTTCACCAGGATGCCATGGAGAGCCCAGCTTCCCTTCACCAGGAAGCATGGAGAGCCCAGCTTCCGCTTCACAGGAAGCCATGGAGAGCCCAGCTTCCTGCTTCACCAGGAAGCCATGAGAGCCCAGCTTCCTTCACCAGGAAGCCATGGAGCCCAGCTTCCGCTTCACCAGGAAGCCATGGAGAGCCCAGCTTCCCTTCACCAGGAAGCCATGGAGAGCCCAGCTTCCCACTTCACCAGGAAGCCATGGAGAGCCCAGCTTCCACTTCACCAGGAAGCCATGGAGAGCCCAGCTTCCCACTTCACCAGGAAGCCATGGAGAGCCCAGCTTCCTGCTTCACCAGGAAGCCATGGAGAGCCCAGCTTCCTGCTTCACCAGGAAGCCATGGAGAGCCCAGCTTCCTGCTTCACCAGGAAGCCATGGAGAGCCCAGCTTCCCACTTCACCAGGAAGCCATGGAGAGCCCAGCTTCCTGCTTCACCAGGAAGCCATGGAGACCCCAGCTTCCTGCTTCACCAGGAAGCCATGGAGAGCCCAGCTTCCACTTCACCAGGAAGCCATGGAGACCCCAGCTTCCACTTCACCACGAAGCCATGGAGAGCCCAGCTTCCTGCTTCACCAGGAAGCCTTGGAGACCCCAGCTTCCCACTTCACCAGGAAGCCATGGAGACCCAGCTTCCCACTTCACCAGGAAGCCATGGAGAGCCCAGCTTCCTGCTTCACCAGGAAGCCATGGAGAGCCCAGCTTCCCACTTCACCAGGAAGCCATGGAGAGCCCAGCTTCCCACTTCACCAGGAAGCCATGGAGAGCCCAGCTTCCTGCTTCACCAGGAAGCCATGGAGAGCCCAGCTTCCCTTCACCAGGAAGCCATGGAGGCCCAGCTTCCTGCTTCACCAGGAAGCCATGGAGAGCCCAGCTTCCTACTTCACCAGGAAGCCATGGAGAGCCCAGCTTCCTACTTCACCAGGAAGCCATGAGAGCCCAGCCCTCACCAGGAAGCCATGAGAGCCCAGCTCCGCTTCACCAGGAAGCCATGGAGAGCCCAGCTTCCCACTTCACCAGGAAGCCATGGAGAGCCCAACTTCCTGCTTCACCAGGAAGCCATGGAGACCCAGCCTCTCACCAGAAGCCATGAGCCAGCCTCTTCACCAGGAAGCCATGGAGAGCCAGCTTCCACTTCACCAGGAAGCCATGGAGCCCAGCTTCCTTCACCAGGAAGCCATGAGAGCCCAGCTTCCTCTTCACCAGGAAGCCATGGAGAGCCCAGCTTCCTGCTTCACCAGGAAGCCATGGAGAGCCCAGCTTCGCCTTCACACAAGAAGCATGGAGCCAGCTTTTCCATTCTCATTGAAGCATGGAGAGCCATTTTGTCTTTCTCTTCACCAGCTGACCAGCATGGAGAGCCCAGCTCTCTTCACCAGGAAGCCATGAGCCAGCTTCCTGCTTCACCAGGAAGCCTAGCCAGCTCCACACTTACCAGTTACTCATGGAGGCCCAGCCCACTTCACCAGGAAGCATATAGACCAGCTTCCTGAAAGGGTTTAATACAACATTTTGAGCCCAGCTTCTGCTTACAAAACACATAAGAGCCACTTTTTCTTCTTTTCACAGAAGTAGAGTCAGTTCTGAATTTCAAGAAGCCTGAAACAATTCCATCTGTCAAGAAGGAAAAAGTCCATGTAAGGTCTCAGCTCTCGACTGACTTCAGACCAAGAAGCTGAACAGCTTCAGTGAAGAAACAGGAAGCCATGGAGAGCCCAGCTTCCTGCTTCACCAGGAAGCCATGGAGAGCCCAGCTTCCACTTCACCAGGAAGCCATGGAGACCCCAGCTTCCCACTTCACCAGGAAGCCATGGAGAGCCCAGCTTCCTGCTTCACCAGGAAGCCATGGAGAGCCCAGCTTCCCACTTCACCAGGAAGCCATGGAGAGCCCAGCTTCCCACTTCATCAGGAAGCCATGGAGAGCCCAGCTTCCTGCTTCACAGGAAGCCATGGAGAGATCAGCTTCCTGCTTCACCAGGAAGCCATGGAGAGCCCAGCTTCCTGCTTCACCAGGAAGCCATGGAGAGCCCAGCTTCCCACTTCACCAGAAAGCCATGGAGAGCCCAGCTTCCCACTTCACCAGGAAGCCATAGAGAGCCCAGCTTCCTGCTTCACCAGGAAGCCATGGAGAGCCCAGCTTCCCACTTCACCAGGAAGCCATGGAGAGCCCAGCTTCCACTTCATCAGGAAGCCATGGAGAGCCCAGCTTCCTGCTTCACCAGGAAGTCATAGAGAGCCCAGCTTCCTGCTTCACAAGGAAGCCATGGAGAGCCCAGCTTCCTGCTTCACCAGGAAACCATGGAGAGGCCAGCTTCCTGCTTCACCAGGAAGCCATGGAGAGCACAGCTTCCTGCTTCACCAGGAAGACATGGAGAGCCCAGCTTCCTCTTCACCAGGAAGCCATGGAGAGCCCAGCTTCCCCTTCACCAGGAAGCCAGGAGCCCAGCTTCCTGCTTCACCAGGAAGCCATGGAGGCCCAGCTTCTTCCACTTCACCAGGAAGCCATGGAGAGCCCAGCTCCACTTCACCAGGAAGCCATGAGAGCCCAGCTCATGCTTCACAAGGAAGCCATGGAGAGCCCAGCTTCCTGCTTCACCAGGAAGCCATGAGAGCCCAGCTCCCTTCACACAGGAAGCCATGTAGAGCCCAGCTTCCTGCTTCACCAGGAATCCATGGAGACCCAGCTTCCTGCTTCACCAGGAAGCCATGGAGAGCCCAGCTTCCTTCTTCACAAAGAAGCCATGGAGAGCCCAGCTTCCCACTTCACCAGGAAGCAATGGAGAGCCCAGCTTCCCACTTCACCAGGAAGCCATGGAGAGCCCAGCTTCCTGCTTCACCAGGACGCCATGGAGAGCCCAGCTTCCTGCTTCACTAGGAAGCCATGGAGAGCCCAGCTTCCTGCTTCACAGGAAGCCATGGAGAGCCCAGCTCCTGCTCACCAGGAAGCCATGGAGAGCCCAGCTACATGCTTCACCAGGAAGCCATGGAGAGCTCAGCTACATGCTTCACCAGGAAGCCATGGAGAGCCCAGCTTCCTGCTTCACCAGGAAGCCATGGAGAGTCCATCTACATGCTTCACCAGGAAGCCATGGAGAGCCCAGCTTCCTGCTTCACCAGGAAGCCATGGAGAGCCCAGCTACATGCTTCACCAGGAAGCCATGGAGAGCCCAGCTACATGCTTCACCAGGAAGCTATGGAGAGCCCAGCTACATGCTTCACCAGGAAGTCATGGAGAGCCCAGCTTCCCTCTTCACCAGGAAGCCATGGAGAGCCCAGCTTCCCTCTTCACTAGGAAGCCATGGAGAGCCCAGCTCCCTTACCAGGAAGCCATGGAGAGCCCAGCTTCCTCTTTACCAGGAAGCTCATGGAACAGCTACACGCTTTACCAGGAAGCTGATTTCCAGCTTCCCTCTTTACAGGAACCATGGAAGCAGCACCGCTTCACCAGGAAGCCATGGAGAGCCCAGCTACACGCTCACTGGAGTCATTGTCCAATAAGCATCAAAGTCTGATTTTAGTCTCATTTAACAACTTCACTGATGCAGAGTTTAATGAATACCAATTAAATATGCTACAATGACACAACAGCAGCATTGTCAATGACACAACAGCAGCATTGTCCACTGACACAACAGCAGCATTGTTCAATGACACAACAGCAGCATTGTCCAATGACACAACAGCAGCATTGTTCAATGACACAAAAGCAGCATTGCTCACTGACACAACAGCAGCATTGTTCAATGACACAACAGCAGCATTCTTCAATGACACAATAGCAGCATTGTTCAATGACACAAGAACAGCATTGTTCACTGGGACAATAGCAGCAGCATTGTTCACTGACACAACAGCAGCATTGTTCACTGACACAACAGCAGTATTGGTCACTGATATAACAGCAGCATTCTTCAATGACACAATAGCAGCATTGTTCAATGACACAAGAACAGCATTGTTCACTGGGACAATAGCAGCAGCATTGTTCACTGACACAACAGCAGCATTGTTCACTGACACAACAGCAGTATTGGTCACTGATATAACAGCAGCATTGTTCACTGACACAACAGCAGCATTGTTCACTGGCACAACAGCAGCATTGTTCACTGATACAACAGCAGTATTGTTCTCTGACACAACAGCATTGTTCACTAGCACAACAGCAGCATTGTTCACTGACACAACAGTATTGTTCACTGGGACATCAGCATTGTTTACTGGCACAACAGCAGCATTGTTCACTGGCACAACATGTAGACAGCCTGACTGTCTGCATAGACAGCCCATGCTGTCTGCCAGCTGAGTTCATATTTCGCGCCATGCTAGTTCCCATAGTTTCCGCCAGAGGGCAAGCCTGTAGGCATACCCATGAGTCTGCCTTCACCCCTGCCTCTCTCTCACTTGGCACCCAGACAACACTCAGACAATAGGCCTACTCCTCTCTCCCTCGCAAGGCGCATGGCCCCAGGCCATGGCCACAGACACGCAGCCTGTTACTCGCACCTTTATTACAAATAAAGTAAGAAGCCTCGAAGCCTTATCATTGCATACCCGCTCTCCACAATGCCAAATAACATGTCGTTATAAATGGTGACAGCGGTGCCTCGCAGCAGTTGTGTTTCCCCGCGAGGGAAGGAAGAGGAATGAAGTTATCTACCACTTCATCAGTCTCTACAAGAAGCATCTGTCTCTCAATGAGTTATCCTGATGTCATGTCTGCAAATTTCAGCATCCAGACACAGGTACAAGAAAGGATTCAGGCCGAAATTTGTTGAATTCTCCGAGAAATGACGTCACTGACTATGCACAGCATCCCATGCTGTTTCTCAGTCACGTGCTCAGCCTTGCCAGAATGTTCTGCTGTTGTTGTTCAGCTCAGCACAACTATTTCAGGACTTCAGAGGTGAATTTGTGGTGATTTCCCAGTGTGTTGTGGGTGAGGGAGGTAGGTGCGCGGCCGTGTCTCACCACACACCCGCCTAGTGTACACCACACACTCCACTCACTGCACTCCTCCTCTCTGCTGTTTTCTGTGAATTTCCTTGTGAATTCTTGCCAGAGTTGTGTATTCGAGTGTCCGAGGCCACTCAAAGCCACGTGGATCAGCAAGCCACGTGGGGTGATCTACAAGCCACGTGGATCTACAAGTCACGTGTAGTGGTCCTGCTGCCGCATCAACCCATGACGTCACGATGCTGCCTGTTGCGAACCCCTGAACAACATAATTGGGCTGAATGGTTGACGGACCATTTGAGCACTGCACGTCCAGTATTACTGGGCTGCAGCGCCTGGTGTGACGTCACCATAGTTTGTCAGGGGGTGGAACCTGACATAAAGAGCAGTATGATCCACGACGGACCGAGCAGCGTGGTATCTAGCCTTACTACTCTCCTGTAGTATGATACACGACTGCACTGAGTAGTGGTATTACAGCTTGCTTACTACTCAGTTTCCAGTATTCACTACGGCTTCACTGAGTCCACAGTTCGACGGCCTCAGAGTTACCTGACTGCCTCACTAAGTTACTCCAGCTGGACTTGTTTCCTGCTGGCACAACGACTGGACTTAGTTTGCTTCTGGCCTTACATCGACTTGGTTTCTGCTGGCCTTACATCGACTTACCTGCTGGTCTGGCTTCATCTGGCCTGCTGGACAGTATGGCCTTACGATGGGTGTCACTGTGACAGAGTTTGATACAGAGAAAGGGTGTCTTGTGACACGAATGAGAGAGGAGAGTATAACACGGAGAACAGGGTGTCTTGTGACACGGAGAGACGGTGTCTAGTGACACGGACAAGGTGTCGTGTGTGTGACACGGTTGAAAGTGTGTTATAATTTCAGAGACAAGGGTGTCTTGTGACACGGAGAGTAGGTGGGTTATAACAAGAGACAAGGGTGCCTTGTGGCACGGAAAGAGAAGTGAGTGTCATAACTTTGTGTTGGTATCGTGACACTAAGAAATGATAGTTTATGGTTATGTCATGTGACAGTTATTGTCAGGTCTTGTAATATTAGAATGTCGTGTGACATTTGACTGGCTAGTCGTTAGACTTAACAATGTGTTTTGTTATACCTTAGTACAAATTATAATACGCTTATGTACAAAGATCATACTCATGCTTTATATTTTATTGTACAGATTACTGTACTATTTATATAATATTTTACTAGTAGAAAATATATATATATTTGAGCTATTGTGTCTGTATTTTTTTACCCCGGACAAAAACCCCTTTATTATTTTATTACGGTATTGCAGTGTTGGTTATGAGAGAAGTATTCCCTTAGAATCACAGGCCGAGTAATCGGGTTTGCCATAGCTCTCGTAACTAATATTGCAATATTGTAATACTGCCTGACTCCCGGGGCGTCACCCACGACGTCTGCCTGATTTCACCTAGCGATGTCACTCATGACATCACACAATGTCATGCCTGACATCACCCACATGATGTCCCGAGTGTTCAAGTTTCACAGTGATCATTTTATTTTCATTATTGTTGAGAAGTTTGAGAGAAGATATGTCGAGTGTTCATTATTCCTCTCAGTCAGTATTCTCACATGTTCGAGTATTGCTTAGTGACGATTTTTATACAGAAAACGTCATTTGCTAGTAAGCTGTTGTACCACATGTGCAGTATGTGTGCAGTTTCTCGTGTGTCTTATGTAGCACCTATGTGTTACTTTGTCACTAGGTGTGACCCGCGCCCGCGCGCTTGACGCTGACATTTGTCAGTCCAGGCGTCAGTTACGAGCGTTCGAGCACCTTGTACAAAACTCTTATTGTTTGCCGCTCATAGATGCCCCTTTTCTGAATCGTACCGCGACGATTCTCCCATCCAGACCGTTCCACTGTCATCCTCGTGTCACAGCTTCAGTGAGCAGCCTGCACAAAGATGATGTCACTTTGACTGCTAGCCCCCTCACTGCAGTATTGTGTATGCTGTTACAACCTCCAGATGTATCGCCGAGTCGTCCCTGTCACGACTCATTCACTCGCCAGCGACAGCTCCAGTGACAGTACTAGTCGAGGAATGTCCTCCTGAGTCGCTTGCCAGTCCTGTCCTGTTGCGACTACTGACGACGCCTCACTCGAGGGCACCAGCAGGTTGTGCCCCAGGGTGAGTGAAACCTGCAGCGACTACTACGATGTCTGCTTCACCTCCCAGAGGAGACCGTACCCTGTTACGTCACAGCTCAGCCGCAGCTATGTCTCCAGTGATGCAGTATGTATCCAGACGCAGGAAGGCGTACAGTGCTGCATCAATGCTCACTGCCTTAGACCACGAAGCACACCTTTTTCTTCCCTCTCGGAGGAAGTTTTTTCTATGTCCATATGTTTATGTACAGTAGACCTCATTTAGCACGATAGTTAGGTTCCTGAAAAAGTTGTGTTAGATAATTTCGTGTTAAATAATTAACAGAACTTATGGGAAAAATAGGGTTACATTCTGGAGTCCCCAAAAACAAACTTTTTTTAGACCAACAGATCTTACAAAAATAAAAGTGAATATGTAATTGTAGTTCATTATCGTGATGTATTATGTTGTTTTTACTGCTTAAGACTACAAATGCAACAGAAATAATAGTATTTACCTTAAATTGTGGGTGCTGGTGTTTGTGGATGATTGTGAAGAGAGTGGAAAGTTATGCTGTGGCCCTACTGGGCTGAGGTGGATGGTAAGAGGTTCTGGAACTGAAGTCGATGGTTGTACTGAGTGTCTCTAACTTTAATAAAGTAATTCAGTAAGTCAGTCAAGTCAGTCAGTAAGTCAGTCAGTCAAGTCAGTCAGTCAAGTCATTCAGAAAGTCAGTCAGTCAAGTCATTCAGAAAGTCAGTCAGTCAAGTCATTCAGTAAGTCAGTCAGTCAAGTCATTCAGTAAAGTAGTCAGTCAAGTCATTCAGTAAGTCATTCAGTAAGTCAGTCAGTCAAGTCATTCAGTAAGTCAGTCAGTCAAGTCATTCAGTAAGTCAGTCAGTCAAGTCATTCAGCAAGTCAGTCAAGTCATTCAGAAAGTCAGTCAGTCAAGTCAGTCAGTAAGTCAGTCAGTCAAGTCAGTCAGTAAGTCAGTCAGTCAAGTCAGTCAGTAAGTCAGTCACACAAACTTATGTTTACATCTTTTTATGTGTACAAAGTAACACTTTAATTCTAAGACTTAAATGCTTATACCTTTTCTTGCCACTTTGAGCAACACTGGTATGCCTACTGGGTGTCATGATTGCTTGGCAGATACAAGATATAGTAATTTAAAGATCAAAACACAATTCACTCTCTCTTATTCTTTACAAACAGCTGGCTTGACGCCTATGAACTACGTATGAACTACGAATGCTGGGACGGTGGGGTGGTGTGGGGGGGTAGCTGGGGAAGGCGGGTGGTCTCCCCCGCTGAACAACAACAAAGGCCACTTGAGGGAATGGGAATGTTTTTCCTTCCTGCAAACTGTAAGTAAGTTTATTCAGGTACACAGATACAGTTACAAATAATAATAATAATAATAATAATAATACTTTATTGAGACATGGTACAATGATACATGGTTGGGTAGACAAGATACATAGGTATTAATGAGATGTACAAACCAAAAGCCCTAATATTATTGCATATCTAAGTTATAAAGTTTGAATATAAGTTGAACATATCAATTAATTGTAGCAATGCAACTAATTGAGTGAGATAACAATTTAAAACAATTAATTGCATTGCAGTTACAGTTTACGTGGTCATTATAATGTAAATGTTATGGAAATAGCTTAGTATGTATTATTCATAACAGGTTTTTACATTTAAGTGATTAAGTCAGGTTTTTACATTAAGTGATTATTCTACTTTGTTGGGAATGTGTGATATTGAGCACTTAGGTTTGGGTGAGAAGGTGGTTTTTTAGCATCGTTTTGAATTGGGGTAAAGGCAGGGTTTCTTTGGCAATGACAGGTAATGAATTCCAAATTTTCGTGCCTTTTATATGCATTGAGTTTTTACATAGTGTTAGATGGACACGGGGAACATCGAGGAGTGATCTGTGTCATGGTCATGTGTCCTGTTAAAATTGGTAAGGAGAAGTTTGAGTGGTGGGTTAATATTTGCATAGAGTGTTCTATGTATGTAATAGGCACAGTAAAAAGTATGGATGTCTTGTATGGTGAGTAAGTTTAGGTTTTTGAATATTGATGGAGTATGTTGTCTGGAGTGTGAATGTGTTATTATTCTAACTGCTGCCTTTTGTTGTGTTATTAGTGGTCTGAGATGAGTTATTGATGTAGAGCCCCATGCGCAGATTCCATAGGTGAGGTAGGGGTAAATGAGTGAGTGATATAGGGTAAGGAGAGCTGGTTGTGGAACATAGTACCATATCTTGGATAGTATTCCCACGGTCTTTGAGACTTTCTTGGAGATTTGTTGTATATGTGTCTGAAATTTGAGGCCACTGTCAAGATGGATTCCTAAGAATTTTCCCTCTGTGAGTTTTGTGATAGGGGACCCGTTTATCATTATGTTAAGTGGTGCGTTTGTAGCTCTGTTCCCAAACTGGATAAAATAGGTTTTATCAATATTGAGAGTAAGTTTGTTGGTCATCATCCAGGTAGATATTTTCTGCAATTCAGTATTTGCAGTGTTGGCTAGTATGTCTGGGCTTGGGTGCGAGATAACGTATGTAGTGTCATCTGCAAAAAGTATGGGTTTGAGTAGTTGAGATGCATTTGGTAGGTCGTTAATGTAAATGAGATTATTATACATAGATTATCATACATAGCAGCATATGTGTAGAGAACCTAGGATAACCCAAAAAAGTCAGTGACTTATTTCCATTCTGTTTGACATTTTTGGGTTATCCTAGGTTCTCTACACATATGCTGCTATATATGATAATCAATGTAACTGTATCTCTGTATACCTGAATAAACTTACTTACAGTTTGTGGGAAGGAAAAACAAATTCCCTTTTCCTCAAAGCATGAGGATTCTTAGAGCGGTAAATAACCATGGGCTTACACTTGAAATCACCTGATGCATTACCGCAAAGGAGCAAGGTGAAGCGATCCTTTGCTGTCTTGAAGCCTGGTGCACTTTTCTCTTGCTGACTGATATAAGTTCATGTTGGCATTTTCTTCCAGAAAACACTTGTCTCGTCAGCATTAAACACTTGATGTGGCTCATAGATACCCTCAGTAGGACCCCCACTGACTCAATGGTTTAACCCACCGCAGGCGACCGCGCGCTCAAAATTTTTTCCCCTCCAGCGAATCGTGTAATATCAGGTTTACGTCGTGGTAGATAAAAATGTGCCGCAGTTCTCCAATCGTGTAATACCCAAATCGCGCAACATAAAGTTGTGCTAAATGAGGGTCTACTGTATATATGTTTTTCTTTCGTGTTCTGTGACCTGTTCTTGCGAGAGAGAGACAGAGTTTTTTTTTACTGCCAGTCATGGTCAGGGTCGACGATGGGTAGGGGGCCGAGCGATGTAGACAGCCATGCTGTCTGCCAGCTGAGTTCATATTTCGCGGCACTCCAGTGCTGCTCTCTGTAGGCCTACCCACGTCAGTCTGCGACACCCCTGCCTCTCTCTCACTCTTGCAGCTGTCTTGACTCAGACAACAAGCAAGCTCCCTCTCTCACTCGCAAGGCGCATGGCCCACCCGGGCAATGGCCACAAAACACAGCCTGTGTACCTCGCACTTTATTTTAATAAAGTAGAAGCCTCTGAAGCCTTATCATTGCATTCCCGCTACCAAGAAGACGCGCAAATAACTCTTGTTATAGGAAGGAGACTGAGATACTTGACGCTGAGACGCCACTCTGGCTGTATGTCATTCGTATTTTGTACGGGTTTGGTAGCTGACATTTAAACCACTCCAGAGTGATTATTATTATTACGTATTGTTGTTGTTATTACCATCCACATTCATTGTTCACTGAGTTTAATCATTTATTAAGCTGCCACGAGAGACACAGAGACTGTAATAATAATAATAATTAATAATAATAATAATAGTAATACAGTGGTCCCTCGGTTTTCGTGTTTAATCCGTTCCAGAGGGAGGCACTAAAACTGAAACACACGAAAACTGAAACCATTTTCCCCATAAGAAATAATGGAAATTCAATTAATCCGTTCCAGAAACCCAGAAGTTTGGAAATTTTTTTTTTGGGGGGCCTTAAAGATAGATTTACATGCACAAATGAATGAAATGAATGTGGCACTTACCCTTACTGAAGACTGATGTTGCTGGATGGAAGAGAGATAGGAGGGGAGAGGGTAGAGTCCCTAATTTTGGAAGGGAATCCCCTCCATAAGGACTCTAGGTACCAAGTCCTCATCTGGGGTCACTTCCCTTCTTTGTCTTTTAATCCCACTAGGACCAGCTTGAGAGTCACTGCACACCTGTGGCACTAAATATCTCTCCAGAGAGCTCTGTGTCTGGCGTCTCTTTAAAATGTCCCTAAAATGGGAAAACAGATTGTCATTGAACATGTTGATGAGACGGATTCCAACATCTTTGTCAGGGTGATGTTCCTCCACAAATGATTGCACCCTACTCCACATTGCACAAATCTCCTTAATCTCTGAAGAAGGCACCTTACATCTCTCTTCCTCCACTGAAGCAATTTCCTCAGATCTGTTTTGTTGTTGTTGCAGCTCAAGCTCTTGCAGCTCTTCAGTGGTTAGATCTTCATTGTGGTCCTCCACCAACTCTTCCACATCTTCTCCATTCACATCCAACCCCATGGAAGTCCCCAATTCCACAATATTTTCCACAACTTCCATAGGCTCCTCAGGGTTAGCTTCAAACCCTTCAAAATCCCTATCTGGGACACAATCTGGCCACAACTTTCTCCAAGCAGAGTTCATCGTCCTGGAGGTCACTCCCTGCCAAGCTTTATCTATAAGGCCTATGCAATGGAAGATATCGAAGTGACCCTTCCAGAACTCTTTTAGGGTCAATTTAGTGTCATTGGTCACATCAAAACACCTTTGAAACATTGCTTTGGTGTACAGTTTTTTGAAGTTTGAAATGACCTGCTGGTCCATGGGCTGGAGGAGAGGAGTGGTGTTAGAAGGCAAGAACTTCACTTTTACAAATCTGAAATCCTTAGACATTTGGTCGTCCAAGTTTTGAGGATGACCAGGAGCATTGTCCATTACCAGGAGGCACTTAAGTGGCAATTTATTCTCCAATAAATATTTCTTCACACTAGGGCCAAACACTTGATTAAACCATTCCAGGAAAATTTCCCTAGTGACCCATGCCTTAGCATTAGACTTCCAAAACACACACAATTTACTCTTGTCAACACTGTAGTCCCTGAACACTCTGGGATTTTCAGAGTGATACACGAGTAAAGGCTTCACTTTGAAATCCCCACTAGCGTTACCACACAACATTAGAGTTAGCCTGTCTTTCATAGGCTTGTGTCCTCTCATTGCCTTTTCCTCCTGCGTGATGTAGGTCCTCCTTGGCATTTTCTTCCAAAAGAGGCCTGTTTCGTCACAATTAAACACTTGTTGGGGTTTGAAATTTTCAGCCTCTACATATTTTTTAAAGTCGCGCACAAATTTTTCAGCCCCATCTTTATCTGAACTGGCACCCTCACCATGCCTTACAACACTGGCCTTTGCTGGCCTTAAATTCATCAACATCAACATCACTGGTTCCAGGCATTTTCTTGACAAGATCGGCATGCAACTGCCTTGCTTTTTCACGTATGATGGATTGCACAATACTATCACCCGCTAGCAGTTTTTGGTTTATCCACAGCAACAACAATTTCTCCATATTTTCTATTGTTTGTGACCTCTGTTTGGTTATTGTATTCACCCCTTTTGCAACATTAGCTTCAGTGATTGCTTTTCTCTTATACACAATGGAACCGATGGTTGTTGGGGCTTTCTTGTATATCCTGGCGAGCTCGGCAATACATACACCACTATCATATTTTTCTATTATTTCTTTCTTCAGTTCTACGGTGTTCCTCACTTTCTTTACCAAAGAAGTGGCACTAGGAGCTTTCTTTGGGCCCATGGTAGCTTATTTAGTAGTCACCCACAATAATCAAGGCCCAAAAACAATGAATTGTTAATAAATATTTTGTATAAACTCCTGGGGTGATGTTCACTCAAGCGTAAACAATGCTAGACTGCGTGGCAATGTGCGTGGGAGGTGCGTGGGTGGTGGCCTACAGCCTTTGTATGTGCGCAGCACTGGTGGACAGGTTCCGGACCGAGCACGAAAACGGAGGGAACACACGAAAACAGAGGGCAATTTTCCACGAAAAAACTACACGAAAACTGAAATACACGAAAACAGAGATACACGAAAACCGAGGGACCACTGTAATAACAATCGCTCTGGAGTGCTATAGATGTCAGCTACCAAGCCTATACGAAATATGTATGACATATAAAGCGCCCCAGAGTGATTATTAACCCTTTGACTGTTTCGATCGTATACAGTAGACAGTCATTTAGCACGAGATTATGTTACACGTTACGGGTATTGCACGATTGAAGAATTGCGGCACATTATTATCTAACACGACGTAAAAATATTACACGGTTCACGGGAGGGGAAACATTTTGAACGCACGGTAGCCTGCGGTGGGTTAAAATATTGAGTCAGTGGGGGTCCTACTGAGGGTGGCTATGAGCCACATCAAGTGTTTAATGCTGACGAGACAAGTGTTTTCTGAAAGAAAATGCCAACACGAACTTATATCAGTCAGCAAGAGAAAAGTGCACCAGGCTTCAAGACAGCAAAGGATCGCTTCACCTTGCTCCTTTTCGGTAATGCATCAGGTGATTTCAAGTGTAAGCCCAATCCTCGTGCTTAGAGGAAAAGGGAATTTGCTTTTCCTTCCCGCAAACTGTAAGTTTATTCAGATACACGGGGCCAGAAGCTGAGTCTCGACCCCTGCAACCACAATTAGGTAAGTACAGTTACATTGATTATCATACATAGCAAACAATGGAAATAAGTCACTCTGACTTTTTTGGGTTATCCTAGGTTCTCTACACATATGATGCTATGTATGATAATCTTCGTAACTGTATCTGTGTATACCTGAATAAACTTACAGTTTGCGGGAAGGAAAAACAAATAACCATTCCCACAAGCAGCCTTGTTGTTGTTCAGTGGACACCACCGTCCTTCCCCCAGCCACCCTGGACACCACCATCCCAGCATTCGTACGTATTTCATACACGTCAAATAAAAGTCCTCGGCTACAAGCCAGCTGTGTTTGTGAAGAATATTAGACAAGACATAACCCATGGCTGTAATGAAGTGTTACTTTGTACACATAAAAAGAGGTAAACATAAGTTTGTGTGACTGAATGACTTGACTGACTGACTTACTTACTGACTGACTGACGCTGCACTGTGACTGACTTACTGACTGACGCTGACTTGACTGAGCTTGACTGACTTGACTGACTGACTGACTTACTGAGCTTGACTGACTTACTGACTGACTGACTGACTGAATGACTTGACTGACTGAATGACTTGACTGACTGGACTGACTGAATGACTTGACTTGACTGAATGACTTGACTGACTGAATGACTTGACTGACTTGAATGACTGAATGACTTGACTGACTTACTGACTGAACTGACTTGACTGACTGAATGACTTGACTGACTTACTGACTGAATGACTTGACTGACTTACTGACTGGGAATGACTTGACTGACTTACTGACTGAATGACTTGACTGACTTACTGACTGAATGACACAACTGACTTACTGACTGAATGACTTGACTGACTTAC
>WNWK01022458.1:0-32527 GCA_009830355.1 Cherax destructor
CAATACCGTAACCATTGGTGTTACTCATTCTTAATAAACTGGTCAAGGATAGATGTGGATTTGGGTGAGAATATCAAGGGGGCCCCCTTAAATGTGACCAGGAGGGGGGAAAAAGTTTTCTCACACGCCAAAAGGGGGGTAACCGCAGTAAAATTATACTGGTGGTCCACCCCCGGGGGTTTTTTGGTTGTAAGTGGCAGTGAAGCCCAGACAGGTAATCTCTTAATTCCCACATCGCCCGTTGGTCCTTCCTAACCCGGGGGAGGTGATTAGTGAATTAATCATTATTGAATTAATTATTTAAAATTTAAAAGTGACTGATTGTAGAAAGTAGTATAAGTACACAGATTAATTAATTGTGGGGGTGAAAAAATTCCCCAATTAATTTTTGCTAGCCCAGGCGTGGCTACGTTTGTGAAAAAAAAAAGGTTTTTGATAATCACCTTTATAAACAATTTATTTAATTTGTGACATCAGTGGTTATTAATCCTATAACCATGGCTGGACCCGATGAAACTGCTGGGAGTGTCAAGCCCAGGGATTTAAAAAAGAAAGAAAGCCTCGTTACAAGCTCTGGGGGTCATGTTACAAAGGCACTCAATAAGTGCATGGAGTTCATGGATCAAGATACAGTGGACCCAGATGAATTAAAATTTTATTTAGACTCCTTAGATAGTAAATATGAGTCATACAAGTTGTGGTTTAAGGAATATGAAAAGGACCTTATGGAGAATTGTACAGATAATGATGAAATAAAACACTGTTTGAGCAATATTATGAAGTGGAGGAAATATTCTGTCCTGTAAAACTAGGGCTTTGCACAGTACAAAGAGTGTAAATAACTTAGTGGGCCCCTCGCACAGTAAATAAAAATGTCCCTCCCCAAACCCCCCAAGTACAATTGCTGTCGTTCCAGCCAGGAGACAGCTGGGAGGAATTTTGGTTCTTTTTAAGGCAATGGTACATGATGGAATGATCTTGAACATGTTAATAAGTTAAATTTAAAAAGGGACAATTGAGGGGAGATGCCCTCATTCTCATTCAGGCCTTCCCCAATATAAACGACTCTTATACAGAAGCTGTTAGTCTGTTAAAGTACCTATGGTAATCCCGGAAAAAGCGTAGACTGGACCCTAATAACTCGCTGGTTAAATTGAAAACTCCAGGCACAACTATAAAAGCTTGCAACAATTTCCGGATTAAACTAGAGCACCCCTCAAAATCTTGAGTAATAAACATAATCTGGAGGCATCAGATTGGTTATTGGAGTGGGATGATACAACCTCAATTGAACCATAAGACGATAGAGTGGTTTCTAACAAGTATTAAAGGTTACTTTGGGTTGGAGGAAATAAGGATAGGTTTGCAAGAATTAATTGTTCAGTTGCAAACTAGCCAGCCCCCCCCCTTTAAGAATACCGGTCATAGTGACGTTGAGTCTCAACTAAGTTCCAAAAGGGAAAAATTATCCCAATGTTAAAAATTACAACCCAACCACTAAAAAGGGTTATGTTGGCACATATCAAGTGACAGGGACCAGTAATAGAGGTTCGTCACAACAAGACAGAAAGAATAAACACCCCAATAAGGGTAACTCGGGGGGTAAGCTGTCGAGCCAAGAGAAGAGAGATTGTCTCTTCTGTAATGAAACCCATCTCTCTAAACTCCTTACCTATAATTCTTGGGATGCGAAAGTGAAGGGGTTGGAGGAGCTGGACCGGTGTATTCGATTTTGTAATCATAATGTGAATTGCCAGACCAAACTGAATACTTGTCACCAATGCAATAATGGCAGGCACCACATAGTGATGTGTAAGGCGGGTGTAATCCTAGTAATGGTAAGGACAATCACCCCCCACATACAGTGGCGCCGTGGGAGCTAACGTTCGTAATGGTTTAGCTGAAGTAGCACTACCTGTGTTGGAAAATGGGCCCGTTAAAATAAATGGCGTAAATCCAGGGGCCCTAACGGGTTTTTTAGATCAGGGTCCGCGTACTTTCCCTAAAAAACGCGGTTGCCTTAATGGGATGAAATACGAAGGGGGATCTTACCACATTAAAATTTCGGGTTTTCTCTCAGATAAAAGGGCCCAGTCATATGACACGGTTTATATAAACGTCGGTCTGGGCAGAAAGGCCAAGTTTAAAACGTAGTCGTGGATAGACTCCGGAGATCTCCACTGTGGGTCTTAAGGGAGGGGCGGGAATGAATTCCCCGTTTTTTCTTTTTTTTGGTCTAATTTCAATGAGATTTTTTTCAGTGATTTTTACAGCTTTTAAAAACCTATACACTGTCTTTGTTATGATTTTTTGCCTTTAGGTTAGGTAGAAAAAATAAAATGTGCCAAATTTTAGGGTCACAAAACCAGTAAATTTCACAAAATTGGGAAAAATGTACAATGCTCTAGTTCATCAGATGAAGATAAAGGCTCTATAATTGTTGACCCAATCATTTTTTGCAAAAATGTCAGTAGATTCCATTATAAAAATGTTGAAGTTAGTGATTTTGTTTTTGCCTTTATTTTTGGGAAAAAATCAATAAAAACAAAGCTGTAAAAGATATTGGAAATCTTTCATGGTGGTTGTAGAGCCATCATTACTCAATAACGTGAAAAATCATGAAATCCTATAAATACTTTTTTAAAAACATTACAAACAATGTCAATAACTTATTTCTGAGTTATTAATATATTTTTTTTGTGAAACTCTATGGATATAACACGCTAAATCTCAGCGAGTTGCATGCATCAGCACATGTTGAGACCCCAGAGGCCACTGGGGCATGAGTCCCACACTTGAATGGAGGCTCAGAGATGTTGCTATTTAAGTTTTTTTAATGAAATAATCATAAAAATTGTAATTTTTGCAGGGACAAAACTAAAAAAAAACAATTGGCAACATGTATTATTTATGACAGCAAGCACAACAAAAAAACATTTAAGGAAAAAATATACTTGGAAATATGATATAAACAAGTTGATTACACCAAAATTTGCCAGAATGATGCACTATTTTTGGTAAAAACATTTTTCCAAAAATTTTCAATCTTCCTTTCCTAATTTCTGGAACAAAGTCGGATTAGTGCGGGATCTGATTCGCCCCCGACCAACCACTTTCGAAAGCTCGGTCTCGTGGGCGTATAAATGTACGGAAATTAACCTTCCTTGACTACGGACAGCTAATACCATCGCGATCGAATCAGATCGCAGGAGGCGTCAACAACGGAACGCTCCCTCATCTAAAGCTAAAGTACTCTGCTGTTTACTTTTTATTGGCCAATGATATTGTTACGCACAGTAGATGTACTTTACAGGTCAACGTCTACGATACACCGCTATGATGCAGTTAATTAGGTGAGTGTTGGTCATGTTAATTGAACTATGTGTTCTCTACCTCTTCTCCGTGTGATCAGTTGTTCAACAACCAATACAGTCCACTTAAATTTAACGTAATATAGCTATAATAAATGATCTTCTCAGATTTATTTATACTGGTCCAGAGTGCAGTGGGCGAACGAGAATATTGAAGGTACCCCCTCGGTGCGGCCAGGAGCGGGTAAAGTTCTCACATACCTTAAAGGGAATGACTGCGGTAAAATTTATATGAGTCGGTCATCTCCCTGGGAGTTTGTTTATTGCTAGTGGCGGTGTCCCAGATAGACTTCTCTCACAATTCCCCACATGTATATTTCTTCGAAATATGACCAAAAATGTGTATTTTGAGGTCCAAAATTTAATATAAATATATTTGGAGTGTTTAGAATAACCTAAAACACATTTTATTACCCCAAATATATGATATAATATATATATAAATATACATTTCCTCGAAATATGACAAAAAATGTGTATTTTGAGGCCTTAAATCTCAAATAAATTGATTTGGAACGTTTAAAACAATCCCAAATTAATTTATATGAATTCTCTTACCCAGAATAACACGAGGGAATGTATATAACAACGTATACATCGATGTATATAGCAATTTATATTTAGTTAAGCCAGCCGGGTTAGATTTCCCCCTCGCGTTTTCAATGGCGGCCTGAAAGAGGCTCCAGTTTTCTCTTATTTATCAGTCATTGACTGGTTGCTGGAGGCTGTTACTCCATCCAGCTGCTCTCACTCCATCACTCCACCTTACTCCGACATATGGTCCTCCAACACCCTCCAACACCCGATTTATATAGATTTTCTGGAGGAGGGTGGCGGCCCAGAGGTCAGTCTTGGGGGTTTATATGTATTGGTTATCTGTTGTGGTGGGATTTGTAGGGGATTTTGATGGCTGTGTGATTTGTATAAAGGGTTCCTGTTTATATGATTTGTATTAAGGGTTTCAGTATGATTTATATTACGGGGATTTATATGTTTACCTACTGTGGGGGGATTTGTAGGGGATTTTGGTGGCTGTGATTTTTATTAAGGGTTCCTGTTTATATGATTTGTAATAAGGGTTTTTGTGATTTATATTACGGGATTTATATGTTTACCTACAGTAGTGGGATTTGTGGGGGGATTTGTAGGGGATTTTGATGACTGTGTGATTTGTATTAAGGGTACATGTTTATATGATTTGTATTAAGGGTTTTTGTGATTTATATTACGGGGATTTATATGTTTACTGTGGTGGGATTTGTATGATTTATGAGGTGGGATTTGTAGGGGATTTTGATCAGTATGTGATTTATATTAAGGGGTTCCTGTTTATGTGATGGTATTTGTATAATTTGTGGAGGGATTTATAGGGGATTTTGGTGGTTATGTGATGTGTATGGAAGGATCTTGTTTATATAATTTGTATAAGGGATTTTTATAGGCCTATTTTTCCCATATGATTTTATTTAAATGATTTGTAGTTGGATTTGTATGGGATCTGGCAGTTTATATATGTATATATATATTGCAACAATTTACAGGATTTATATGATTTGTATGTTATGATTTTTGTGATTTGTAATACAATATATACAAATTAATCTAAATAATACAACATATTATACAGCATAACCTGAATAATACACTATATACAACATAACCTAGATAATAATAATAATAATAATAATAATAATAATAGGTAGTAGGTTGGTAGACAGCAACCACCCAGGGAGGTACTACCGTCCTGCCAGGTGACTGTGAAACAGAAACCTGAAACTGTTTTACATGATGGTAGGATTGCTGGTGTCTTTTTTTTTTTTTTTTTCTGTCTCATAAACACGCTGGATAACAGGTATATATCTAGCTACTTCTACTTACACTTTAGGTCACACTACACTGGCATACACATGCATATATATACATACACACATCTAGGTTTTCTTCTTTTCTTAATAGCTCTTGTTCTTTTATTTTCTCTATTGTCCATGGGGAAGTGGAAAAGAATCTTTCCTCCGTAAGCCATGCGTGTCGTATGAGGCGACTAAGATGCCGGGAGCAATGGGCTAGTAACCCCTTCTCCTGTACAAATCTACTAAAAACGAGAAGAAGAAAAACTTTATAAAATTGGGTTGTCTGAATGTGCGTGGATGTAGTGCGGATGATAAGAAAGAGATGATTGCCGATGTTTTGAATGAAAAGAAGTTGGATGTCCTGGCCCTAAGCGAAACAAAGCTGAAGGGGGTAGGCGAGTTTCAGTGGGGAGAAATAAATGGGATTAAGTCAGGAGTATCTGAGAGAGTTAGAGCTAGGAAGGTAGCAATAATGTTGAAGGATCAGTTATGGAAGGAAAAGAGGAATATAAATGTGTAAATTCAAGGATTATGTGGATTAAAATAAGGGTCGGATGCGAAAAGTGGGTCATAATAAGCGTGTATGCACCTGGAGAAGAGAGAGTGTAGAGAGAGAGAGAGATTTTGGGAGATGTTAAGCGAATGTATAGGAACTTTTGAACCAAATGAGAGAGTAATTGTGGTAGGGGACCTAAATGCTAAAGTGGGAGAAACATGCAGAGAGGTGTAGTAGGTAAGTTTGGGGTGCCAGGTGTAAATGATAATGGGAGCCCTTTGATTGAACTTTGTATAGAAAGGGGTTTAGTTATAGGTAATACATATTTTAAGAAAAAGAGGATAAATAAGTATACAAGATATGATGTAGGGCGTAATGACAGTAGTTTGTTGGACTATGTATTGGTAGATAAAAGACTGTTGAGTAGACTTCAGGATGTACATGTTTATAGAGGGCTACAGATATATCAGATCACTTTTTAGTTATAGCTACAGTGGGAGTAAAAGGTAGATGGGATACAAGGAAAATAGAATCAGTAAGTAAAAGAGAGGTGAAGGTTTATAAACTAAAAGAGGAGGCAGTTAGGGTAAGATATAAACAACTATTGGAGGATAGATGGGCTAGTGAGAGTGTAGGCAATGGGGTCGAAAATGTATGGGGTAGATTTAAAAATGTAGTGTTAGAGTGTTCAGCAGAAGTTTGTGGTTACAGGCGAGTGGGTGCGGGAGGGAAGAGGAGCGATTGGTGGAATGATGATGTAAAGAGAGTAGTAAGGGAGAAAAGTTAGCATATGAGAGGTTTTTACAAAGTAGAAGTGATGCAAGGAGGGAAGAGTATATGGAGAGAAAAGAGAAGTTAAAAGAGTGGTGAAGCAATGTAAAAAGAGAGCAGATGAGAGAGTGGGTGAGATGTTATCAGCAAATTTTGTTGAAAATAAGAAAAAGTTTTGGAATGAGATTAATAAGTTGAGGAAGCCTAGAGAACAAATGGATTTGACAGTTAAAAATAGGAGAGGAGAGTTATTAAATGGAGAGTTAGAGGTATCGGGAAGATGGAGAGAATATTTTGAGGATTTGTTAAATGTTGATGAAGACAGGGAAGCTGTGATTTCGTGTGTAGGGCAAGGAGGAATAACATCTTGTAGGAGTGTGGAAGAGCCAGTTGTGGGTGTAGGGAAGTTCGTGAGGCAGTGGGTAGAATGAAAGTGGTAAGGCAGCTGGGATTGATGGGATAAAGATAGAAATGTTAAAAGCAGGTGGGGATATAATTTTGGAGTGGTTGGTGCTATTATTTAATAAATGTATGGAAGAGGGTAAGGTACCTAGGGATTGGCAGAGAGCGTGTATTGTTCCTTTGTATAAAGGCAAAGGGGACAAAAGAGAGTGAAAAAATTATAGGGGAATAAGTCTGTTGAGTGTACCTGGTAAAGTGTATGGTAGAGTTATTATTGAAAGAATTAAGAGTAAAACAGAAAGCAGGATAGCAGATGAACAAGGGGGCTTTAGGAAAGGTAGGGGTGTGTAGACCAAGTGTTTACAGTGAAACATATAGGTGAACAGTATTTGGATAAGGGTAAAGATGTTTTTGTGGCATTTATGGATTTGGAAAAGGCGTATGATAGGGTAGATAGGGGGCAATGTGGCAGATGTTGCAGGTGTATGGAATAGGAGGAAGGTTACTGAAAGCAGTGAAGAGTTTTTATGAGGATAGTGAGGCTCAGGTTAGAGTGTGTAGGAGGGAAGGGACTATTTCCCAGTAAAAGTGGGCCTTAGACAAGGATGTGTGATGTCACCGTGGTTGTTCAATATATTTATAGATGGGGTTGTAAGAGAAGTGAATGCGAGGGTCTTGGCAAGAGGTGTTGGGCTAAAAGATAAAGAAGCAAATACAAAGTGGGAGTTGTCACAGTTGCTTTTTGCTGATGACACTGTGCTTTGGGAGATTCTGAAGAGAAGCTGCAGAGGTTGGTGGATGAATTTGGTAGGGTGTGTAAAAGAAGAAAATTGAAAGTGAATATAGGAAAGAGTAAGGTGATGAGGATAACAAAAAGAATAGGTGACGAAAGATTAGATATCAGATTGGAGGGAGAGAGTATGGAGGAGGTGAATGTATTCAGATATTTGGGAGTGGACATGTCGGCGGATGGGTCTATGAAGGATGAGGTGAATCATAGAATTGATGAGGGAAAAGGGTGAGTGGAGCACTTGGAGTCTGTGGAGACAAAGAACCTTGTCCATGGAAGTAAAGAGGGGAATGTATGAGAGTATAGTTATACCAACGCTCTTATATGGGTGTGAAGCATGGGTGATGAATGTTGCAACGAGGAGAAGGCTGGAGGCAGTGGAGATGTCATGTCTGAGGTCAATGTGTGGTGTGAATATAATGCAGAGAATTCGGAGTTTGGAAATTAGGAGGAGGTGCGGGATTACCAAAACGATTGTCCAGAGAGCTGAGGAGGGTTGTTGAGGTGGTTTGGACATGTAGAGAGAATGGAACGAGACAGAATGACTTCGAGAGTGTATAAATCTGTAGTGGAGGGAAGGCGGGGTAGGGGTCGGCCTAGGAAAGGTTGGAGGGAGGGGGTAAAGGAAGTTTTGTGTGCGAGGGGCTTGGACTTCCAGCAAGCATGTGTGAGCGTATTTGATAGGAGTGAATGGAGGCATATGGTTTTTAATACTTGACGTGCTGTTGGAGTGTGAGCAAAGTAACATTTATGAAGGGATTCAGGGAAACCGGCAGGCCAGACTTGAGTTCTGGAGATGGGAAGTACAGTGCCGGCACTCTGAAGGAGGGGTGTTAATGTTGCAGTTTTATAACTGTAGTGTAAAGCACCCTTCTGGCAAGACAGTGATGGAGTGAATGATGATGAAAGTTTTTCTTTTTCGGGCCACCCTGCCTTGGTGGGAATCGGCCGATGTGTTAATAAAAAAAAAAAAAAAAAATAATAATAATAATAATAATACTTTATTGAGACATTGTACAATTATATATGGTAGACATAGTTATACATAATTATTACATAGTTATTACTTAGTTATTAATGAGATGTACATGCCATAATACACTAGTATATACAGCATAATCTGGATAATACACAGTTATGCAATGCTGATAAATTCAAATTCACTTCTAATTCATTTCAAATTCAAAATTTATTCCCACATGATACATGGATATACAGAGCATTTCTAACTTAAGACTACGAAGGCGATAAACATTGTGCATATGTATAAACGGAAGGGTGGACGAGGGGCCTGAACCGAGGTCCGTAAATTTACAGTCCGATGCTCTACTGTCTAGGGTATTATAATAATAATAATAGTAATAATAATAATAATAATATCTTAATTTCTACAAGTACATGTACAACTTATACAGACCATAGCTGACATCAATGCACAACCCAGGACAGCATGGGTTTAGAGCAGGCCGCTCCTGTCTGTCCCAACTACTGGACCACTACGACAAGGTCCTGGATGCTCTAGAAGATAAACAGAATGCAGATGTTATATACACAGATTTTGCAAAAGCCTTTGACAAGTGTGACCATGGTGTAATAGCACACAAAATGCGTGATAAAGGAATAACAGGAAAAGTTGGTAGATGGATCTATAATTTCCTAACATGTAGAACACAAAGAGTAGTAGTCAACAGAGTAAAGTCTGAGGCAGCTACTGTGAAAAGCTCTGTGCCACAAGGCACAGTACTTGCTCCCATCCTATTCCTCATCCTCATATCAGATATTGACAGGGATATAAGCCACAGTGCTGTGTCTTCCTTTGCAGATGACACCCGAATCTGTATGACAGTGTCCACCGTTGAAGACACGACTAGACTCCAAGCAGACATAAACCAAATCTTTAAATGGGCTGCAGAAAACAATATGAAGTTCAATGATGAGAAATTTCAATTACTCAGATACGGAAAACGTGAAGAAATTAAAATCTCTTCGGAGTACAAAACTAATTCCAACCACACAATAGAGCGAAAAACTAATGTCAAAGACCTGGGAGTAATCATGTCAGAGGATCTCACCTTCAAGGACCATAACAAAATAGCAATTGCATCTGCTCGAAAAATGACAGGATGGATAATGAGAACCTTCAAAACCAGGGATGCCAAGCCCATGTTGACACTTTACAGATCGCTTGTTCTATCTAGGCTAGAATATTGCTGCACACTAACGGCACCTTTCAAGGTGGGTGAAATTGCTGACCTTGAAAATGTGCAGAGAACCTTCACCGCACGCATAAGTGCGATAAACCACCTCAACTACTGGGAACGCTTGAAGTTCCTAAACCTGTACTCTCTAGAATGCAGGTGGGAGAGATACATTATTATATACACATGGAAAATTCTCGAGGGCTTAGTACCAAACTTGCACACAAAAATCACTCCCTACGAAAGCAAAAGACTCGGCAGGCGATGTAACATCCCCCCAATGAAGAGCAGGGGTGCCACTAGCACGTTGAGGGACAACACAATAAGTGTCAGGGGCCCAAGATTGTTCAACTGCCTCCCAGCATACATCAGGGGGATTACCAACAAACCCTTGGCTGTCTTCAAGCAGGCACTGGACAGGCACCTAAAGTCGGTACCTGACCAGCCGACATAGACAAGTGGTGAAAAGAAACACGCCCAATGTTTCTACACTTGCTGGGAATCGAACCCGGACCCTCACCGTGTGAAGCGAGAGCTTTAGCCACCAGGTTACAGGGCACCGTCGAGATGGCAGAGTGTCGGACTGTCAATTTATGGACAGCAGTTCAAACCCCTCGTCAACCCTTCCTGTCATGTAGGAGGGTAAGGAACTAAGGGATAATTGGGGAATATGGGAGTAAAGGGAGGGAGTGAGTAGGCAGGAGAGGTGAGTCGTGTGAGGAGCGGAGGTAATGTGAGGTCACTGGTGACTACACTATCACCTCTCATTACCACCACACTCTTCCCTCTCAGTACTTGAAATATAAATAATAAAATAAAGTATAAGAATAAAGAATAATAAGAATATATCGGGGACAGTGAATATTACTATTCCACTCAAACACAGTTTATTATTAAATTAAGTCCTTGTACAATAATATATTTGGGAACAGGAGAATACTATTGGGTTTAGATAAATGGGGATTGCAAACATAAGCAGGGAGACAGGGAATACAATTAACTGAAAAAACAGAATATAACTTACAATATAGTTCAGAGGACAGTTCACCACAGGAACTCAGTCACAGGTCCCAAGACCTAGACGAGCACTGCTCCAAGCCAGTACTCTGCCCAGTGTCTCCAACAGTCTCCTCCAGAGAGACTCTCCAGCAGCTCTCCCTCCCAGAGCTCTGCACACCGGCAGCTGCTATGCTAGAATCTCGTGCCCAGAGCTCTGCACACAGGCCCAGAGCTCTGCACACAGGCCAGAGCTCTGCCCGAATGTCCCTCTCTAGTTGTTTCCTCGGCCTTATATGGTCCTCCAAGCATCCCGCTAATGAGGAGTGCACTACGTGCTTTGACCTGACGCGGAAACCTGACGCTAGTCCAAAAGACGAAGACCTGAGCCTTAATCCGAGAGGCATGTCTGACAGCTATTTACCAAGGTAAGGTGTGGCTGCTTAGGTAGAACTCACAAGCACACTGACTACATCACATTCCGCTTATTCAATTGTTAATTACGACTTAATTTGAGTTTATTATACATTTGTATACAAGATCATCAAATGTATACAAATAAAATTGATTCAGTGAGTATATAATGAATGTATATTTAAGTATTATGCAAATATAGCGAACAAGCGATACAAGATACAAAACAACCCCGAGGGGACTTGAGTGATAGCTCTAGGCCTTTCGTGTTGCAATCAACACATCAGAAGTTTGCAATGTTGCAGAAAAGAGGAGGATGCCCAAGCAACATTGCAAGCTCCTGATAATGTCTTGATTACAACATGAAAGGCCTAGAGCTATCATTCAACTCCCCCAGTGGTTGTTTTGTATATTTAAGCATATTAAATTCGTTGTTGTACACGATTATATAAAAAAAATACTTAAGAGTCTAGTAAGTTTTATTTGATTATTTTTATTAAAACATCAGCCATTTCCCACCAAGGTAGGGTGACCCCCAAAAAAGAAAAAAACACTTTCATCATCATTCACTCCATCACTGTCTTGCCAGAGGCGCGCTTACACTACAGTTATAAAACTGTAACATTAACACCCCTCCTTCAGAGTGCAGACAATGTACTTCCCAACTCCAGGACTCAAGTCCAGCCTGCTGGTTTCCTTGAATCCCTTCATAAAGGTTACTTTGCTCAATTTTTGACATTAGACAATGTTCAGTTCATGAACTGAACATTAGACGACATTCAATTTGAAGAATTTGACATTAGACAACATTCAGTTTGAAGAATTTGACATTAGACAACATTCAGTTAGAAGAATCGTATGATTTAAGCAGCCTATTTTGACCACAGTTATACAAGTCTGTTGTATTGATCTCCGTTATATTCCTGGCTATAGTAATTTATTCAGTTTTGAATACAGTAAACTCTTGATACAAAGATTTTGGTTTTTGCCACTGAAGCGGCTAGTTTATCATTCGCACGAGGGTGGTTATGGGGTGCACAGTAAGTTTATTAAGGTATAGGTATGTACTCATAAATACAGTTACACAAATTATCATGCATAGTAATGCGTGTAAATTACACCCAGGATAACCCAAAAAAGTCAAAGTGACATAGTTCCACAGGGTAAGAATGAGTAAAGCGGTCGATTCAAAATCGTTCTTGACCCCACGGTGCGGGAGGTAGTGACCTGTAGGTGGGTTATCGTTTTTTTGTGGGGTGAAGAACCTAAGCTTATTTTCCCCATATGTTCTTAACTCCCCTTAACAAGAATTCACGAAAGTTGCTTATCTTCAGGAACGCAACCTTATATGGGACTCTGCATGAGTATTCATCTACATAATTGTACATTGAGCTCCTCTATACAGCATGACTTTTTGTTTGTAAATGCGATCGTAAATGTGAATTCAAAAATTCAACGGCACTTGTAAAGGCCTTAGTAAAAATCTCTGGTTATTTTTGGATAAGCTTTTTAAGCTCATTTACCAAAAACTTCCTTTGTATAGCAGAGCTTTATAAGATAGCTTAAAGTAGATTTTAAAACCAAGTTTTTTCTCAAAATGCTGCATATGATAGACTGTATTGGTATGATAGACTTTGTAGGTACAATAGACTCGACAGGTAAAATAGGCTCAACAGGTACGATAGACATTATAGATACAATAAACAACAGATACAATAAACGTTATAGATACAATGGAACCCCGAGTTTCCTCCGCCCTGAGTATCGGATGCTTCGAGTTTAGAACCGTTTTTCAGCCAAATTTTGTCCCGAGTTTCGCACTGTGCCCCGTGTTTTGTCCCGTGAACCAGACCTGTCAATCTTCGTGCCTTCCTGCACAGGCGTCGTGAGTCAGTCTGGCTTTGTTTATCTTTGAGTGAACATTACCCTGCGTGCTCATCCAAACATTTCACAATTAATTCATTGTGTTCGGTGCTTGTTTATTGAGTGCGACTGTGAAATAAGTCACCATGGGCCCAAAGAAACTTCCTAGTGGCACCCCTTTGGTAAAGAAAGTGAGAAGCACCATAGAAGTGAAGAAAGAAATACTACAAAAATACGAGAGTGGTGTGCTAGTTGTGGAGCTTGCCAGGATGTATGGCAAGAACAAATCAACAATCGCTTCTATCTTGGCGAAGAGAAAAGAAATCAAGGAAGCTGATGTTGCGAAAGGTGTAGACATGTTAACCAAAAATAGATCACAAACAATCAAAGAGGTTGAGAAGTTGTTGCTGGTGTGGATCAACAATAAACAGATAGCTCATTTGTGAAAAGCAAGGCAGTTGCATGACGATCTCATAAAGAAAATGCCTAAAACGAGTGCTGATAGTGAATTTAAGGCCAGCAGAGGCTGGTTTGACAGATTTAAGAAGCGTAGTGGCATACACAGTGTGGTAAGGCATGGTGAGGCTGCAAGTTCAGACAAATGTGCAGCCTGAAAAATTTGTGCAGGAATTTAAGGGGTACGTAGAGACTGAAAAATTCAAACCCCAACAAGTGTTCAACTGTGATGAAACAGGCCTCTTTTGGAAGAAAATGCCTAAGAGGACCTACATCATTCAGGAGGAAAAGGCACTGCCAGGACACAAGCCTATGAAAGACAGGCTAACTCTTTTGTTGTGTGCTAACGCTAGTGGGGATTTTAAAGTGAGGCCTTTACTGGTGTATCACTCAGAAAATCCCAGTGTGTTCAAGAAAAACAATGTCATCAAGAATAAAGTGTATGTGTTGTGGAAAGCTAATAATAAGGTATGGGTCACAAGGCAAATTTTCAAAGAGTGGGTCCATGAAGTGTTTGGCCCCAGTGTGAAAAAATACCTCCTGGAAAATAAATTGCCACTCCAGTGCCTCCTGGTACTGGACAACGCTCCTGCTCATCCTCCAAACTTGGTAGACCTATTGTCTAGGGACTTCAGTTTTATAACAGTGAAATTCTTGCCTCCTAACACCACTCCTCTCCTCCAGACCATGGACCAGCAGGTCATTTCTAACTTCAAAAAACTCTACACCAAAGCAGTGTTTCAAAAGTGCTTTGAAGTATCCTCAGACACTCATTTGACCCTAAGAGAGTTTTGGAGGAATCACTTCACTATCCTTTATTGCATAAGCCTTATAGGTAAGGCTTGGCAGGGAGTGACTTCCAGGACTTTGAACTCTACTTGGACACAGTTGTGGCCAGAATGTGTCCTCCAGAGGGATTTTGAAGGGTTTGAGGCTGACCCTGACCCTGCCGACCCTCTGCCTGTTGTGGACTGTATTGTGGCATTGGGGAAGTCCCTGGGGTTGGAGGTGAGTGACGAGGACCACAGGGAAGAGCTAACCACTGAAGAGCTGCAAGAGCTTCATCTGGAAGAGCATCAGACCACAGCTGAGGAACTTGCTTCAGAAGAGGAGGAAGAGGGAGTGAAGGAGGTGCCTTCTTCAGTGCTTAAGGACATGTGTGGAATGTGGAATAAGCTGCAAAGTTTCGTGGAGAAATACCACCCTGAGCAAGCTGAAACAAGCCATATCTGCAACATGTTCAGTGACAAAACCATGTCCCATTTTATTGACATCTTAAAGAGGCGCCAGAAACAGAGCACTCTTGACAGTTATTTTGTGTGACAGGGGTCTAGTGACTCTCAAGCTGGTCCTAGTGGCATTAAAAGACAAAGGGAAGTAACCCCAGATAAGGACTTGTTACCTAAAGTCTTTATGGAGGGGGATTCCCCTTCCAAACAATAAGTGCTCCCTCACTCCTCCTCCTCCCTATCTTCCAGATGCCAGCAACAGTCTTCAATTAATGTAAGTAAATGTTATTTTAAATGTTTATTTAAATGTTTATTTATCTATTGTATTACTAATTTATTACTGTATGTATTTATCTGTGTTGTGTGTATGTAAAACTATAGTTATTCTTTAAAAAATGTATTTTTTGTGAATATTTTTGTGTGTCTGGAACGGATTAATTGGATTTACATTATTTCTTAAGGGAAATATTGCTTCGACTTTAGGACGTTTCGACTTTAGGCCTAGCTCCTCAAACGGATTAAGGACAAAACTCGGGGTTCCACTGTACAATAGACAACAGATACAATAGACGTTATAGATACAATAGACGTTATAGATACAATAGACGTTATAGATACAATAGACAACATACAATAGACAACAGATACAATAGGCATTATAGATACAATAGACAACAGATACAATAGACATTATAGATACAACAGACAACAGTTACAATAGACGTTATAGATACAATAGACAACAGTTACAATAGACGTTATAGATACAATAGACAACAGATACAATAGACATTATAGATATGACATTAAACTTGGTCTTTTTTTTTACGTAATTTTCACTGAAAAATCTATCTATCTGTAGAAAGGATTTTTGGCCAAGTGGAAAAATAATAGTATGTACGTATTCCATCGTTGATAGCGGACCTTTCCGACCTGACTGTTTCAGTCGGACGGCCGTCTTCAGTTCTTGAGTTGACGTGAGTTGTCGCTCCTCATAAATGAAAGTCAGTGATGCCTAGTGATGTATTAACAGTGACCTTTTTTTTAATGTGCCAGCTTCTTGTTGTTTTTATGGGTCGAGTCACAGCTCCTGGGCCCATTGAATGGAACGTTTGCTATTTTGCTAATTTGAAAGAAAAATACGATGAAAATAATTCTAATGCCTTGGCCCTTCAATAGTGAGGGGGAGGGGGTTGCCGTGATGCTAGTGAAGTGTTTTTGATTCCAGGAAATGGAGTTAGCCTCCCCTTTCCTCGCATCAAAGCTGATTAGCTGGCATTCCCTGGGCCTTCTTGAGGGTATGATTAAGATTCTGTAGGCCTAGGGGCAGGCCTAGCACTCTGGATGGGGGGGAGGTAGAGTGTGTCTGGGGTACAGCTTGTCTCTTGATCCAAGGACTTGGATCTACTGAGCCTTCAAATGTCTGTGTGTGACTGTCTATATATCTATCTCCCTGTGTCTCTATCTCCCTATGTCTCTATCTCCCTGTGTCTCTTTCTTCCTGTTTGTCTATCTTCCTGTGTCTTTATCTCCTAGTGTGCCTTTCTCCCTGTTTGCCTATCTCCCTGTGTGTTTATCTCCCCATGTATCTATCTCCCTGTGTATCTGTCTCCCCGTACTCACCTATTTGTGGTTGCAGGGGTCGAGTCATAGCTCTGTGTGTATTTACCTGTGTGTGTATCTCCCTGTGTGTCTATTTCCCTGTGTGTGTATCTCCCTGTTTGTCTATCTCCCTGTGTCTTTATCTCCCTGTGTCTTTATCTCCCTGTGTGTCTATCTCCCTGTGTCTTTATTTCCCTGTGTGTCTTTCTCCCTGTTTGCCTATCTCCCTGTGTGTATATCTCCCTGTGTGTCTATCTCCCTGTGTCTATCTCCCTGTGTGTATGTCTATCTCCCTGTGTGTCTATCTCCCTGTGTGTCTATCTCCCTGTGTGTCTATCTCCCTGTGTGCCTCTGTTTCTGCCTTCCCCTCCTAGTCGCTATAAGAGGAGGGTACAGTAGCTGCCGTGGCTGTGGTCACTGTGTACCAGGTACACCAAAGCTACTGCCAGAGTACATAACTTTTACCTGCCTTCCTCTCTCTCTCTCTCTCTCTCTCTCTCTCTCTCTCTCTCTCTCTCTCTCTCTCTCTCTCTCTCTCTCTCTCTCTCTCTCTAGGGACACACAGACACCTCCCAGCCGGAACAATTTAAATTTAACACGTGTCAGCAGGTGTTGTGTGTGTGTGTGTGTGTGAAGAGAGAGAGAGAGAGAGAGAGAGAGAGAGAGAGAGAGAGAGAGAGACAGTGACAGTGACAGTGAGACAGTAGAGTCAGTGCTACGGTGACTGGAACACCTCGCGGGATTTGTGGGAATTACCACCAGCCATAACACTGTAGCCTGGTATTGTATTCTGGTGTATTGTAGCCTTGTATCGTAGTCTAGGGTATTGTAGCCGGGTATTGTAGTGGTCTGCAGTAAATACATCAGAAATAAATGTTTTATTATACAGTAACCTGAAGTCATATCACTGACGTCTCAGGATTTGTGTGGTATTGTATTCTAGGGTATTGTTGTCTGGTGTTGTATTGGTTTATACAGTAAAATATTCATAAAGTGGTTTATATATTGTGGTTTATAAAGTGGTTTAGTGGAAGGAATTTGTTGGTATTATTTTCCTGGTGTGTACGTGATGTACGTACCGTCACCTGTGTGTGTGCGTGTACTCACCTAATTGTACTCACCTAATTGTGGTTGCAGGGGTCGAGACTCAGCTCCTGGCCCCGCCTCTTCGCTGTCCGCTACTGGGTCTCTGCTCTCCCTGCTCCATGACCTTTATCATACCTTGTCTTAAAACTATGTATGGTTCCTGCCTCCACTATATCTTTCTCTAGACTATTCCACTTCCTGACTACTCTGTGGCTGAAGAAATGCTTCCTAACATCCCTTTGACTCATCTGAGTCTTCAGCTTCCAGTTGTGTCCCCTTGTTTCTGTGTTCCCTCTCTGGAACATCCTGTCACTATCTACGTGTACTCACCTAGTTGTGTGTGTGTGTGTGTGTGTACTCACCTAGTTGTGTGTGTGTGTGTGTGTGTATGTGTGTGTGTGTATGTGTGTGTGTGTGTGTGTGTCGAGTCACAGCTTCTAGCTCCCGCGTCTTCACTGGTCGCTACTAGGTCACACTCCCTGCTCTATGAGCTTTATCATACCTCTTCTTAAAGCTATGTATGGATCCTGCCTCCACTACGTCCCTCTCCAGATTGTTCCACTTCCTGACAACTCTGTGGCTGAAGAAATACTTCCTAATATCCCTGTGACTCATCTGAGTCTTCAGCTTCCAGTTGTGTCCCCTTGTTGCTGTGTCCCCTTGTTGCTGTGTCCCCTTGTTGCTGTGTCCCCTTGTTGCTGTGTCCCCTTGTTGCTGTGTCCCCTTGTTGTTGTGTCCCCTTGTTGTTGTGTCCCCTTGTTGTGTCCCCTTGTTGTTGTGTCCCCTTGTTGCTGTGTCCCCTTGTTGCTGTGTCCCCATGTTGCTGTGTCCCCATGTTGCTGTGTCCCCATGTTGCTGTGTCCCCTTGTTGATATGTCCCCTTGTTGTTGTGTCCCCTTGTTGTGTCCCCTTGTTGTTGTGTCCCCTTGTTGTTGTGTCCCCTTGTTGCTGTGTCCCCTTGTTGCTGTGTCGTCTTGTTGCTGTGTCCCCTTGTTGCTGTGTCCCCTTGTTGCTGTGTCCCCTTGTTGTTGTGTCCCCTTGTTGATGTGTCCCCTTGTTGCTGTGTCCCCTTGTTGCTGTGTCCACTTGTTGTGTCCCCTTGTTGCTGTGTCCCCATGTTGCTGTGTCCCCTTGTTGATGTGTCCCTTTGTTGTGTCCCCTTGTTGTGTCCCCTTGTTGTTGTGTCCCCTTGTTGTTGTGTCCCCTTGTTGCGGTGTCCCCTTGTTGCGGTGTCCCCTTGTTGCTGTGTCCCCTTGTTGTGTCCCTTTGTTGCTGTGTCCCCTTGTTGCTGTGTCCCCTTGTTGCTGTGTCCCCTTGTTGCTGTGTCCCCTTGTTGCTGTGTCCCCTTGTTGCTGTGTTCCCTTGTTGTTGTGTCCCCTTGTTGCTGTGTCCCCTTGTTGCTGTGTTCCCTTGTTGCCGTGTCCCTTTGTTGCTGTGTTCCCTTGTTGTGTCCCTTTGTTGCTGTGTCCCCTTGTTGCTGTGTCCTCTTGTTGCTGTGTCCTCTTGTTGCTGTGTCCCTTTGTTGCTGTGTCCCCTTGTTGCTGTGTCCCCTTGTTGCTGTGTCCCCTTGTTGCTGTGTCCCCTTGTTGCTGTGTCCCCTTGTTGCTGTGTCCCCTTGTTGCTGTGTCCCCTTGTTGCTGTGTCCCCTTGTTGCTGTGTCCCCTTGTTGCTGTGTCCCCTTGTTGCTGTGTCCCCTTGTTGCTGTGTCCCCTTGTTGCTGTGTCCCCTTGTTACTGTGTCCCCTTGTTGTGACCCCTTGTTGTTGTGACCCCTTGTTGTTGTGACCCCTTGTTGTTGTGTCCCCTTGTTGTGACCCCTTGTTGTTGTGATCCCTTGTTGTGATCCCTTGTTGCTGTGTCCCCTTGTTGCTGTGTCCCCTTGTTGTTGTGTCCCCTTGTTGTGACCCCTTGTTGTTGTGTCCCCTTGTTGTTGTGACCCTTGTTACTGTGTCCCCTTGTTGTGACCCCTTGTTGTTGTGTCCCCTTTTGTTGTGACCCCTTGTTGTTGTGTCCCCTTGTTGTGTCCCCTTGTTGTTTCCCCTTTTGTTGTGACCCCTTGTTGTTGTTTTCCCTTGTTGTGATCCCTTGTTGCTGTGTCCCCTTGTTGATGTGTCCCCTTGTTGTTGTGTCCCCTTGTTGTTGTGACCCCTTGTTGTTGTGACCCCTTGTTGTGTCCCCTTGTTGTGACCCCTTGTTGTTTCCCCTTTTTGTTGTGACCCCTTGTTGTGTCCCCTTGTTGTGTCCCCTTGTTGTTGTGATCCCTTGTTGCTGTGTCCCCTTGTTGATGTGTCCCCTTGTTGTTGTGTCCCCTTGATGTTGTGACCCCTTGTTGTTGTGACCCCTTGTTGTTTTGTCCCCTTGTTGTGTCCCCTTGTTGTGACCCCTTGTTGTGACCCCTTGTTGCTGTGTCCCCTTGTTGCTGTGTCCCCTTATTGGTGTGTCCCCTTGTTGTTGTGTCCCCTTGTTGCTGTGTCCCCTTGTTGCTGTGTCCCCTTGTTGCTGTGTCTCCTTGTTGCTGTGTCCCCTTGTTGCTGTGTCCCCTTGTTGCTGTGTCCCCTTGTTGCTGTGTCCCCTTGTTGCTGTGTCCCCTTGTTGCTGTGTCCCCTTTTTGCTGTGTCCCCTTGTTGCTGTGTCCCCTTGTTGCTGTGTCCCTTGTTGTGACCCCTTGTTGCTGTGTCCCCTTGTTGTGACCCCTTGTTGATGTGTCCCCGTGTTGGTTTGTCCCCTTGTTGCTGTGTCCCATGTTGCTGTGTTCCTGTGTTCTCCTCTCCTCCAGAGTCGTCAGGTTGAGTTCCCTTAACCTCTCATCATTGGACATACCCCTTAGCTCCGGGACTAGTCTCGTCGCAAACCTTTGCACTTTCTCTAGTTTCCTGACGTGCTTGGCCAGGTGTGGATCCAAACTGGTGCTGCATACTCCAGTATGGGCCTGACGTATACAGTGTACAGTGTATTGAATAATTCCTTATTGAGATGCCGGAATGCTATTCTTAGGTTTGCTAGGCGCCCGTATGCTGCAGCAGTTATTTGGTTGATTTGCGCCTCAGGAGACGTGCTCGGTATTATACACATCCCAAAATCCTTTTTCTTAGTGAGGTTTGTAGTCTTTGGCCCCCAAGACTGTACTCTGTCTGTAGTCTTCTTTGCCTTTGCACAGGAGCCAGTTGTTGGACCAGGCTTGCAGCCTGTCCAGATCCCTTTGTAGTTCTGCCTGATCCTCCTCCGACTGAATTCTCCTCATTAACTTCACATTGTCTACAAACAGGGACACTTCTGAGGCTATCCCTTCCGTCATGTCATTCACATATACCAAAAACAGCACTGGTCCTAGAACTGACCCCTGTGGAACCCCGCTCGTCACAGGCGCCCACTGTGATACCTCACCACGTACCATGACTCGTTGTTGCCTCCCAGTCAGGTATTCTCTGATCCATTGCAGTGCGTGTGTGTATGTTTGTGTATATCAGTGTATATACACTGAGAGGTGTATATCAGTGTATACACACTGAGAGGTGTATTTCTGGAGGCAGTAAAGGTCACCTGACTGCTATTACAGATGTGACTTGCAGTCTTAATGACCCTGGTGCTGACCTACTTGTGGTTCCAGGGGTCGAGTCACAGCTCCTCGTTGCCTCCACCTGTCGTACCTGTATGTATACCTGTGTATGGATATACCCAGGCCGTTATACTGCCTTAATATGGCTGAAAAAATACTTCCTAAAAGCCCTGTGACTCACTTGCTGGTGTATACACCAGTATACATGCAGTATACGGCATTATACATGAGGTATTCTATAACAGCATCTATCAGGTGTTATGTGATAGACTGACAGTAACAGTCTGCTGGATCACTGCCGCTCTTACCTAGTTATACTAGCTTGTGTGAGATAGATGGGTAGTGTGAGAGATAGATGGGTAGTGTGAGAGATAGATGAGTAGTGTGAGAGATAGATGGGTAGTGTGAGAGATAGATGGGTAGTGTGAGAGATAGATGGGTAGTGTGAGAGATAGGTAGTGTGAAAGATAGATGGGTAGTGTGAGAGATAGATGGGTAGTGTGGGAGATAGATGGGTAGTGTGAGAGATAGATGGGTAGTGTGAGAGATAGATGGGTAGTGTTGAGAGATAGGTAGTGTGAAAGATAGATGGGTAGTGTGAGAGATAGATGGGTAGTGTGAGAGATAGATGGTAGTGTGAGAGATAGATGGGTAGTGTGAGAGATAGATGGGTAGTGTGAGAGATAGATGGGTAGTGTGAGTGAAAGATAGATGGGTAGTGTGAGAGATAGATGTAGTGTGAAGATAGATGGGTAGTGTGAGAGATAGATGGTAGTGTGGAGATAGATGGGTAGTGTGAGAGATAGGTGAAAGATAGATGGGTAGTGAGAGATAGATGGGTAGTGTAGAGATAGATGGTAGTGTGAAGATAGATGGTAGTGTGAGAGATAGTATGGAGAGATAGATGGGTAGTGTAGAGATAGATGGGTAGTGTGAGAGATAGATGGGTAGTGTGAGAGATAGATGGGTAGTGTGAGAGATAGATGGTAGTGTGAGAGATAGATAGGTAGTGTGAGAGATAGATGGGTAGTGTGAGAGATAGATGGGTAGTGTGAGAGATAGATGGTAGTGTGAGAGATAGATGGTAGTGTGAGAGATAGATGGTAGTGTGAGAGATAGATGGTAGTGTGAGAGATAGATGGGTAGTGTGAGAGATAGATGGGTAGTGTGAGAGATAGATGGGTAGTGTGGGAGATAGATGGTAGTGTGAGAGATAGATGGGTAGTGTGAGAGATGGATGGGTAGTGTGAGAGATAGATGGTAGTGTGAGAGATAGATGGGTAGTGTGAGAGATAGATGGTAGTGTGAGAGATAGATGGGTAGTTTGAGAGATAGATGGGTAGTGTGAGAGATAGATGGGTAGTGTGAGAGATAGATGGGTAGTGTGAGAGATAGATGGGTAGTGTGGGAGATAGATGGGTAGTGTGAGAGATAGGTAGTGTGAGAGATAGATGGGTAGTGTGAGAGATAGATGGGTAGTGTGAGAGATAGATGGGTAGTGTGAGAGATAGATGGGTAGTGTGAGAGATAGATGGGTAGTGTGAGAGATAGATGGGTAGTGTGAGAGATAGATGGGTAGTGTGAGAGATAGATGGGTAGTGTGAGAGATAGATGGGTAGTGTGAGAGATAGGTAGTGTGAAAGATAGATGGGTTGTGTGAGAGATAGATGGGTAGTGTGGGAGATAGATGGGTAGTGTGAGAGATAGATGGGTAGTGTGAGAGATAGATGGGTAGTGTGAGAGATAGATGGGTAGTGTGAGAGATAGATGGGTAGTGTGAGAGATAGATGGGTAGTGTGGGAGATAGATGGGTTGTGTGAGAGATAGATGGGTAGTGTGAGAGATAGATGGTTAGTGTGAGAGATAGGTAGTGTGAAAGATAGATGGGTAGTGTGAGAGATAGATGGGTAGTGTGGGAGATAGATGGTCTAGTGTGAGAGATAGATGGGTAGTGTGAGAGATAGATGGGTAGTGTGAGGGATAGATGGGTAGTGTGAAAGCTAGAGGGGTAGTGTGAGAGATAGATGGGTAGTGTGGGAGATAGATGGGTAGTGTGAGAGATAGATGGGTAGTGTGAGAGATAGATGGGTAGTGTGAGAGATAGGTTGTGTGAAAGATAGATGGGTAGTGTGAGAGATAGATGGGTAGTGTGAGAGATAGATGGGTAGTGTGAGAGATAGATGGGTAGTGTGAGAAATAGATGGTAGTGTGAGAGATAGATGGGTAGTGTGAGAGATAGATGGGTAGTGTGAGAGATAGATGGGTAGTGTGAGAGATAGATGGGTAGTGTGAGAGATAGATGGGTAGTGTGAGAGATAGATAGGTAGTGTGAGAGATAGATGGGTAGTGTGAGAGATAGATGGGTAGTGTGAGAGATAGATGGGTAGTGTGAGAGATAGATGGGTAGTGTGAGAGATAGCTGGGTAGTGTCAGAGATAGATGGGTAGTGTCAGAGATAGATGGGTAGTGTCAGAGATAGATGGGTAGTGTCAGAGATAGATGGGTAGTGTCAGAGATAGATGGGTAGTGTCAGAGATAGATGGGTAGTGTCAGAGATAGATAAGTAGTGTGAGAGATAGATGGGTAGTGTGAGAGATAGATGGGTAGTGTGAGAGATAGGTAGTGTGAGAGATAGATGGGTAGTGTGAGAGATAGATAAGTAGTGTGAGAGATAGAGATAGATAAATAGATATATTTCGTTGTTTCCTTCCTTGTATATTGTCAAGTACGTATTTCCTGATGACGGGTCAGTACCTAACACTTCCTCTGGTACCTACGTCAGGCAGGTAAGTAGGTGTGTAAGCAGGTAAGTAGGTGTGTAAGCAGGTAAGTAGGTGTGTAAGCAGGTAAGTAGGTGTGTAAGCAGGTAAATAGGTGTGTAAGCAGGTAAATAGGTGTGTAAGCAGGTAAATAGCTGTGTAAGCAGGTAAGTAGGTGTGTCAGCAGGTAAGTAGGTGTGTAAGCAGGTAAGTATGTGTGTAAGCAGGTAAATAGGTGTATTAGCAGTTAAGTAGTTGTGTAAGCAGGTAAATAGGGGTATTAGCAGGTAAGTAGGTGTGTAAGCAGGTAAGTAGCTGTGTAAGTAGGTGCGTAAGCAGGTAAGTAGGTGTACTCGCCTAGTTGTGGTTGCAGGGGTCGAGAAATAGCTCCTGGTCTTAACTCCTTACCTCCTGGAGGTAAGTGTGTGTGTAAGCAGGTAAGTAGGTGTGTAAGCAGGTAAGTAGGTGTGTAAGCAGGTAAGTGTAAGTAGATAAGTAGGTGTGTAAGCAGGTAAGTAGGTGTGTAAGCAGGTAAGTGTGTGTGTAAGTAGGTGTGTAAGCAGGTAAGTGTGTGTAAGTAGATAAGTAGGTGTGTAAGCAGGTAAGTAGGTGTGTAAGCAGGTAAGTGTGTGTGTAAGTAGGTGTGTAAGCAGTAAGTAGGTGTGTAAGCAGGTAAGTAGGTGTGTAAGCAGGTAAGTGTGTGTGTAAGTAGGTGTGTAAGCAGGTAAGTAGGTGTGTAAGCAGGTAAGTAGGTGTGTAAGCAGGTAAGTAGGTGTGTAAGCAGGTGTTGACGGTCAGAGATGAACAGCAGAGGTCAGTGTTGAACAACAGCCGTAATTTGTGTGAATGTATACACGGAGTGGTGTATGTCTGTGTATACTGATACACTGTCTATATATACACTGAGAGACTATGTATATACACTGAGAGACTATGTATATACACTGAGAGACTATGTATATACACTGAGAGACTATGTATATACACTGAGAGACTATGTATATACACTGAGAGAGTGTATACACCAAGAGATGTATACGTATACCGTGGATGTTGATACAGTGTTCTCTTATGGTGCTTCAGGTGACCATGTTTTTTACTCCGATATATAATTTTGCATAGACTTTTTCAGATAGATTTTTTCGGATATACTTTTTTGGATAGACTTTTACATTCACATTTACAAAAAAAAATTCCCATATGTATTTTCTATAGTGTATTTTCTGTCAGATTTATATTATTCCTGGAGTATACCTGGGATATACCTGGAGTATACCTGGAGGGTTGTTCCGGGGGTCAGCGCCCCCGTGGGAGGGTCCATGACCAGGCCTGGTGGTGGATCAGGACCTGATCAACCAGGTTGTTACTGCTAGCCGCACGTAAACCAACGTAGGAACCACAACCCTGCTGGTCAGGTACTGTGTGTCTGTCCAGCTCCCTCTTGAAGACAACCAGGGGTCTTGAAGACAACCAGGGTCTTGAAGACATCCAGGGGTCTTGAAGACAACCAGGGTCTTGAAGACAACCAGGGGTCTTGAAGACAACCAGGGGTCTTGAAGACAACCAGGGGTCTTGAAGACAACCAGGCGTCTTGAAGACAACCAGGGGTCTTGAAGACAAACAGGCGTCTTGAAGACAACCAGGGGTCTTGAAGACAACCTGGGTTCTTGACAACCAGGGGTCTTGAAGACAACCAGGAGTCTTGACAACCAGGGGTCTTGAAGACAACCAGGGGTCTTGAAGACAACCTGGGGTCTTGACAACCAGGGGTCTTAAAGACAATCAGGGGGTCTTGAAGACAGCCAGGGGTCTTGAAGACAGCCAGGGGTCTTGAAGACAACCAGGGGTCTTGAAGACAACCAGGGGTCTTGAAGACAACCTGGGGTCTTGAAGACAACCAGGGGTCTTGAAGACAACCTGGGGTCTTGAAGACAACCAGGGGGTCTTGAAGACAACCAGGGGTCTTGAAGACAACCAGGGGTCTTGAAGACAACCAGGGTCTTGAAGACAACCAGAGCCTTGAAGACAGCCAGGGGTCTTGAAGACAACCAGGGGGTCTTGAAGACAACCAAGGGGTCTTGAAGACAACCAGGGGGTCTTGAAGACAACCAGGGTCTTGAAGACAACTAGGGGTCTTGAAGACAACCAGGGTCTTGAAGACATCCAGGGGTCTTGAAGACAACCAGGGGTCTTGAAGACAACCAGTGTCTTGAAGACAACCAGGGTCTTGAAGAAAGCCAGGGGTCTTGAAGACAGCCAGGGGTCTTGAAGACAACTAGGGGTCTTGAAGACAGCCAGGGGTCTTGAAGACAGCCAGGGTCTTGAAGACAGCCAGGGGTCTTGAAGACAGCCAGGGGTCTTGAAGACAACCAGGGTCTTGAAGACAACCAGGGTCTTGAAGACAGCCAGGGGTCTTGAAGACAGCCAGGGTCTTGAAGACAGCCAGGGGTCTTGAAGACAGCCAGGGGTCTTGAAGACAGCCAGGGGTCTTGAAGACAACCAGGGTCTTGAAGACAACCAGGGTCTTGAAGACAACCAGGGTCTTGAAGACAACCAGGGGTCTTGAAGACATCCAGGGGTCTTGAAGACAGCCAGGGGTCTTGAAGACAGCCAGGGGTCTTGATGACAGCCAGGGGTCTTGAAGACAAATAGGGGTCTTCAAGACAACCAGGGGTCTTCAAGACAACTAGGGGTCTTCAAGACAACCAGGGCTCTTGAAGACAACTAGGGTCTTTAAGACAACCAGGGGTCTATTGGTAATCCACCTTATGTATGCTGGGAGGCAGTTGAACAGTCTTGGGCCCCTGACACTTATTATGTTGTCTTTCAGTGTACTCGTGGCACCTTTTCATTTGGGGAATGTTGCATCTCCTGCCGAGTCTTTTGCTTTCCTAGGGAGTGATTTTCGTGTTCAGATTTGGTACTAGTCCCTCTAGGATTCTCCACGTGTATAGTATTATCATGTATCTTTCTCACCTGAGTTCCAGGGAATACAAGTCAAGGGACTTCAACCATTCCCAGTAATTTAGGAGCTTTGTTGTACTTATACGTGCAGTGAAAGTTCTCTGTATATTCTCAGGTCAGCACTTTCACCTGCCTTGAATGGGGTCATTATTGTACAGCAATGTTCCGGCCTAGAGAGAACAAGTGACTTGAAGAGAATCATCATGAGCTTGGCATCCCTAGTTTTGAAGGTTCTCATTATCCATCCTATCATTTTCCTAGCAGATGTGGTAGATACATTGTTGTGATCTTTGAAAGTGAGATCCTCCTCTATTGTGTGGATGGAATTTGGTTAATACTCTGATCCAGTTTTAATTTCCCCGAGTTTTCCATGTTAGAGTAATTGAAATTTCTCTTCATTGAACTTCATATTGTTTTCTGCGGCCCATTTAAAGATTTGGTTAATATCCACTTGGAGACACGGTGCTGTGGCTTACATCTCTGTCTGTGTCAGATATGAGGATAAGGAACAAGATGGGAGTGAGTACTGTGCCTTGTGAAACAGCTTTTCACCATAGCCGCCTCAGACTTTATTCTGTTTACTATTACTCTTTGTGTTCTACTTGTTAGGAAGTTGTAGATCTATCTACCTACTTTTCCTGTTATTCCTTTATCACGCATTTTGTGTGCTATTACACCATGGTCACACTTGTTGAGGCTTTCACAAAATCTGTGTATACTACATCTGCATTTTGTTTGTCCTCCAGTGCATCCAAGACCATGTCATAGTGGTCCAGTAGCTGTGAGAGGCAGGAGAGACCATCCAAGACCATGTTATAGTGGTCCAGTAGTTGTGAGAGACAGGAGTGACCATCCAAGATCATGTCATAGTAGTCTAGTAGTTGAGAGGCAGGAGTGACCTGCTCTAAACCCATGCTGCCCTGGGTTCTGCAACTGATGGGTATCTAATTGGTTGGTGATCTTGCTTCTTAGAACACTTTCAAAGGGTTTTATGATGTGGGACGTTAGTGCTAGTAGTCTGTATTTCTTTGCAATTACTTTACTGCCACCTTTGTGGAGTGGGGCTATGTCTGTTTTTAGTGAGTGTGGGATGTTCCCTGTGTCCATGGTCCCTCTCCATAGAATATTTAAGGCACGTGAAAGGGACTTCTTGCAGTTCTTGATGAACACAGAGTTCCACGAGTCTGAGCCTGAGGCCAAGTGTTTGGGTATGTTATTTATTGTTTTTTCGAAGTCCTGTGGTGTTAGGGTTATATCCAAATTTCTTGAATTAACAAAATTTTGAGTCTTGGTCATAAAATTATGTAAGTTGTCGACCCTTAATCTGATTAATGGCTCACTAAACGCTGAGTCATATTGGGACTTCAGTATCTCACTCATTTCTTTGCTTTCATCTGTGTAAGTCCCATCTTGTTTACTTAAGTTCAATATTTTCTATTTCTCTGACTTGTGTCTCCTTCTGTATCTTACATATATTGGCCCCTTTCAGCAGCTCTGTGATTCTTCACCTTCGCCTGTATAGGGAGCGTCTCTCTCTTTCTGGTTTACACCTCTTTTTTCTTAAAGGAATGTGTCTTAAGCAGACCTCAAGTGCCACAGAGTTAATTCTTTCTAGTCAAAGGTTCGGATCTGTGTTGTTTAGGATATCTTCCCAGCGTGTTTCATTTAGGACATGGTTGACTTGTTCCCATTGTATGTTTTTGTTATTGAAGTTGAATTTGGTGAAGGCACCTTCATAACTGATCACCTTATGCTGGTCAGGAGCCCTGCTCATACATGTCTGTACTTATGTTGTGATCTGAGCATATTGTATTTGATACTGTCATATTACATATCAGATCATCATTGTTAATGAAGATAAAGTCAGGTGTATTTTCCAGTCCTGTTGGCTTCGCTATTTACTGGCTTAAGGTGAATTTGTTGCAGAGATTTAATAGCTCATGTGTGTGTGTGTGTAATCACCTAATTGTGGTTGCAGGGGTCGAGACATAGCTCCTGGCCCCACCTCTTCACTGACCGCTACTAGGTCCTCTCTCTCCCTGCTCCATGAGCTTTATCATACCTCGTCTTAAAGCTATATATGGTTCCTGCCTCCACTACATCACTTGCTAGACTATTCCACTTCCTGACAACTCTATGACTGAAGAAATACTTCCTAACATCCCTTTGACTCGTCTGAGTCTTCAACTTCCAATTGTGACCCCTTGTTTCTGTGTCCCCTCTCTGGAACATCCTGTCTCTATTCACCTTATCTATTCCATGCAGTATTTTGTATGCCATTATCATGTCTCCCCTAACCCTCCTGTCCTCCAGTGTCATCAGGCCAATTTCCCTTAACCTTTCTTCATAGGACATTCCCCTTAGCTCCGGAACTAACCATGTTGCAAACCTTTACACTTTCTCTAATTTCTTGACGTGCTTGACCAGGTGTGGGTTCCAAACTGGTGCTGCATACTCTAGTATGGGCCTGACATACACAGTGTACAGTGTCTTGAATGATTCCTTACCAAGGTATCGGAACGCTATTCTCAGGTTTGCCAGGTGCCTATATGCTGCAGCAGTTATCTGGTTAATGTGTGCTTCCAGAGACGTGCTCGATGTTATACTCATCCCAAGATCTTTCTCCTTGAGTGAGGTTTGCAGTCGTTGGCCACCTAGCCTATACTCTGTCTGCAGTCTTCTTTGCCCTTCCCCGATCTTCATGACTTTGCATTTGGCGGGGTTAAATTCGAGAAGCCAGTTGGTGGACCACGTGTCCAGCCTGTCCAGGTCTCTTCGTAGTCCTGCCTGTGTACTCACCTAATTGTGGTTGCAGGGGTCGAGACTCAGCTCCTGGCCCCGCCTCTTCGCTGTCTGCTACTGGGTCTCTGCTCTCCCTGCTCCATGAGCTTTATCATACCTTGTCTTAAAACTATGTATGGTTCCTGCCTCCACTATATCTTTCTCTAGTCCATTCCACTTTCTGACTACTCTGTGGCTGAAGAAATGTTTCCTGACATCCCTTTGACTCATCTGAGTCTTCAGCTTCCAGTTGTGTCCCCTTGTTTCTGTGTTCCCTCTCTGAAACAACCTGTCACTATCTACCTTGTCAATTCCCCGCAGTATTTTGTATGTCGTTATCATGTCTCCTCTGACCCTTCTTTCCTCCAGTGTTGTTAGTTCTATTTCCCTCAATCTTTCTTCATAAGACAGACCCCTGAGTTGTGGAACTAACCTTGTCGCAAACCTTTGCACTTTCTCTAGTTTCCTTACGTGCTTGACCAGGTGTGGGTTCCAGACTGGTGCTGCATATTCTAGTATGGGCCTGACGTATACGGTATACAGTGTCTTGAACGATTCCTTGTTAAGGTAACGGAACGCTAATCTAAGGTTTGCCAGATGCCCATATGCTGCCGCAGTTATCTGGTTGATGTGTGCCTCCGGAGACGTGCTTGGCGTTATACTCACTCCAAGGTCTTTCTCCTTTGCCGAGGTTTGTAGCCTTTGTCCGCCTAGCTTGTACTCTGTCAGCGGTCTTCTTTGCCCTTCTCCGATCCTCATGACTTTGCATTTGGAGGGATTGAATTCGAGAAGCCAACTGCTAGACCAGATGTCGAGCTTGTCCAGGTCTGTTTGCAGCCCTGCCTGGTCCTCTTCCAATGTGATTCTCCTCATTATTTTCACATCATCCGCGAATAGAGACACTTCTAAGTCTATCCTGTCCGTCATGTCATTTGTCGTGTGGGTCTTGGGAGAGATATATAGGTTGTCAGAGACACTCCTTGTAGGATGGTTACGGTATATTTACAGTACATCAGGAGAGAGCCCAGCCACTGTCCGTCCAGCTCGTAGGGCTGTCGCTAGTGAGAGGGTACGCCTATGCGTGGCTATGCACATGCGCTGAGCCTCTGACGTCAGCGGGTATCGTGACGTCACACGCAAAGGGACCAGCTGTATAGCTAGGATGAACGCTGGTACACTACACAAGTGTACATATGATACTGACACGACAGCTCGGCCATGTTATCGTATGACGTCTCGGCATACTATACAACTCTATAGGCTGAACAGACAGGTGGTACTGGGTGAATCTATACAATAGCAAACACATTATAACTTGGAACTAATCAAGATTAATCTTACTCTCGCACTTCTTGAGTTAATGGTACTTAAGAGAATGTTAATGGATCTAGATATAAACATTATATATATTACAATTTCAATTTGCAAATTTGATCGATCAATCGATGTGTATTCATGCACTCTACGGCTTCTGAGGAAGAATAAATATTTACAGGGAAGAAGTTTTAACAGGAAAGATAAACTCGGCTAACACGGGTTATACTGTTAGAACTCAGAGAGAACTTGAACACACAAACATCTTGCTAGATACTGGAAATCTAATAACAAAACACACAGTCAATAATTCGGTTCTAAACTGGATTTTCTAATTTTCTATCTTTAGCTCACAACTTATGATCACTTTCCTACTGAAGGAATGAACAAACTCAGTTTTGATTAACTTATAATCACTTTCCTACTGAAGGAATGAACCGACTCGGTGGAGTGGATGGATCTCTTCCCGGTTGAAATAGTTAGCTCAATGACACAAAGTATGAGCAAAGGAGAACGGCTCTCACTATCTCTTACTGCAGGTAAGAATTACTCGACACACGACACTTTACTCTGCAAAGGCTTACTGTCAACTGGAAGGAACACTATCTGGAACACGAGGGACAACAACTGGCACTCTAGTGAATACACTAGCAACAGAAACGGCTTTCTGCAATTGCTTTTGCATCAGCGAGAGATGCTATAACTCATTCAAATAGTCTTTCTTCAACAAAGCGTCCCCTGGAGAGGAACTACTACTTGAACTAGCAACATTGCAAGGATAGACTCAGTACTCAAGGCGGTCCGGGATACCTCCGGCACCCCAGGCATCTGAACGCTATCTTGCATGCAAGATATTGTAGGGGCTGAATTCCAGACAGGAGTGACAGTACTATTACTAGTGCCTTGACCGCTCGGCTACGTTAATAAGTAAAACACATATTATCTACAAGAACTAATCTGAACTTCACATTCCGCATCACTCTGGCAAATCTCTGATACAAGCTCGAAGAACAAACACATTGCTCAAAAGCTAGAGACTGTCTTTCGATCATTAAGGGACTATGAGGACTGTTTACTGACTCATTATGATTATAGCTCTGCATAGCAGCACACACATTATTATCACACATGGTTACTTGAGCTTCAATGCCTTGACTGGCAGAAAACACACAGTTATCACTTAAATTTACTTGAGACATGACTGAGCAATTAAACGAGAATTGAAATGAAGCAAAATTGACACAAGTATACAGCACAATATAGCTTAACTGGTAGAATTATTAACTATTCTGCATAAGTAACACGGATAATTGCACAATAACACTAAAGAAAAGATAACTCACTGGAAATTGACTTGGCAAGGAAACTCAACACACTAAAATAAAACAATCTAGCTTTAACTTGAACAGCAAAATGAGTTTTCTTTTCTTTAAATATGAACAAAAATTGCAACACAATAAAAAGAATTAAATGCACAACTAATTAAAAGAATTCAATAATGGTTATGGCAATAGCAACAATCTGATAAAACAATTCAATAGAATTATTCACTGGCAAAAATGCAAGTACAGTAACTTTACTGCTTGAATCACTTAGAAAGTTCACTGGAATATTACTTATTACTCTTAGG
>WNWK01022459.1:0-32524 GCA_009830355.1 Cherax destructor
AGTAAGATAAAGGATATCACAAGGTTTCTTTCCCAAAACGAATAAGTTCTATAATGCTTTATCTGTTTTATTCAGTAAATCTGCTTCGGGTACTTAGTAAATTAAATATTTAAAAAAAGCACTTAACATGTGAACATGAATATTTGATATACCTTTTTTCCCCACACTTAATTATATATATATGTACAGACACTATAATATCATAATCCACTAACACAAAATATCACCGAGATCCAGTGCGGTGAATTAAACACAAGGGGTTTTTTATACCTCATTAATTAACTACAGTAGAATCATTTAGCACGATATTTTACTTTCCCTGAAAAGTCGGTTAGATTTTTCGTGTTAAAAAAAAAAATAACTAATGGGAAAAATAGGGTTACTTTCCTGAGAGTCCCCGCCAAACAAGTTTTTTTAGACCAACAGATTTTACAAAAAAAAGTGAATATGTAATTGTGTTTTATCGGATGTATTATGTTGTTTTTACTGCTTAAGACTAAAATGTAATAGAAATAATAGTATTTATTAAATTGTGGGTGCGGGTTTTTGTGGGATTTGGAAGAGGGAGTTAGCGGGCCCACTGGGTGAGGTGGATAGAAGAAGTTCTTGAACTGAAGTATGGTTGAACTGAGTGTCTAACTTTGTCAGTCAAGCCATTCAGTAAGTCAGTCAAGCCATTCATAAGTCAGTCAAGATTGAAGCGCGCCATTCAGAAGTCAGGATTGAAGTCAGTCAAGCCATTCATTCATAAGTCAGTCAAGCCATTCATTCAGTAAGTCAGGCCATTCATTCAGTGTCAGTCAAGCCATTCATTCATAACGCGCCATTCATTCAGTAATTAAGCCATTCATTCAGTAAGTCAGTCGTTCTTCGTAAGTCAGTCAACCATTCATTCAGTAAGTCAGTCAAGCCATTCATTCAGTAAGTCAGTCAAGCCACATTCAGTAAGTCAGTCAAGCCATTCATTCAGTAAGTCAGTCGCTTTTTCATTCAGTAAGTCATTTATTCAGTAATGCGTATTCAGTAAGTCAGTCAAGCATTCAGTGTCAGCGTCACAAAGTCAGCCGTCATTCAGTAAGCAGCCGTTTCAGTAAGCAGTCAAGTCATTCAGTAACATGTCATTCAGTAAGTCAGCCGTCAGCGTCATTCAGTCACACAAACTTATGTTTACATTTTTTTATGTGTACAAAAACATTCACGGCCAGGGGTTAGTCTTGTCTAATACTTTTTTTTTTTTTTAATTAAAGATCAAAACACAATTCACTCATTTTATTCTTCACAAACACAGCTGGTTTGTAGCCAAGATTCTTGCCCGTATGAAAATAAATGCTGGGATGGGGGGGTCCGTGGTGGGTGGGTAAGGCGGGGGTGCTGCGAACCCAAAAACAGTAGTAGTAACAAGACTGCTTATGAGAATGGTTATTTGTTTTTCCTTCCCCACAACTTAAAAGTTTATTCAGGCCCGATGTTAGAAGATTATTTTAAAGGGTGTTAGAGGGAAACCCAAAAACCCAAAAAAATCAGATACAGTATTTTTATTGACTGACTTGGGTTATCCTAGGTTCTCTACACATATGCTGCTATGTATGATAATGATGAATGTACCACCAATTGTGGGCAGGGGGGAGACTCGCCCTCCGGTATCTGAATAAACTTGTTTAGGAAGGGAAAACAACCCTTTTTCCCCAAAGCATGAGGATTCTTAGGGAAAAAAACCATGGCTAAAATTTTTCCCCCCCTGCCGAATTTAAAACATCTTTACCTGTAAGATGATAATGTGTAAATCTTAAATCGTGCAAAACCGGCAACATAATTCGGTATATGACGCTACTGTATATATATCACTTCACTGCAGAAATTGGTAAGAAACGCTTTATCAATTTGAGCTCGAGTGCATACAACAACTTGGGCCTCCCCAAATTGCTTCACTGGGGGGATGACTATACAAGCGAACCCAAAAAAGATTTCCAACATGGAAGTAATGCAACAACCAGTTTCCCAACAAAGAAACCAGGTCCAAAGGTTCTCCTGGAGTTTTGTAGGAATAAAGTAAGAGAGCCCAAGCTGGTGCTTTTTCCTAGAGGGGAATGAACTACCATGAGAAAAACTCCCTGGCTCGCGTCACCTCGAATAAGCGAGAGTTTCGGGGGTAAAAACGACCCCCGGGTAATATAAGAAATAAACACTGCAGGTTTATAAAACATCCTACCTAAAAAAAATAACATGGCCAGATAATATTATAAAACAAGGAACCTTTATTTTTGCTATTAATAAAGAAACCAATAATATAAATTTCATGAAAAAACAAATTAAAATTAAATAAATGACCCCTTTTTAAATTATGACCAAAGGGCTAAACCCTTACTGACCCGTACTACTAGTAGTTTTACTGGACCAGTACTATAGTAGTTTTTGGGTTTCTGGACCAGACCAGTAGCTTGGTTTTGACCAGTACTACTAGTAGCTTGGTTACTGGACCAGACAGTAGCTTGGTTCTGGACCGGCATAGTGTTGTTATGGACCAGTGCTACTATATTGGTTTGGACCCGATAATAATAGCTTAGTTACTGGACCAGTACAAAGTAGCTAGGTTATGGACCAGTACTATTGTAGTTTGGGTTACTGGACCAGTACTACTAGTAGTTTTTACTGGACCATTATTACTAGTAGCTTGGTTACTGGCCCATACTACTATGTTTTACACCAGTACTACTAGTAGCTGGGGTTAGGGGAAACTACTATAGCGGGTTACGGGACCAGAATTAGTATGGGTTACGGGACCAGTATACTAGTAGTTGGTTTGGGACCATACTACTAGTAGTTTGGGTTACTGGACCAGTATACTATGTTGGACTGAAAAATACTACTAGTATTTTTTAAAAATACTACTAGTAGCTTGGTTACGGGACCAGTACATAGTAGTTGGTTATGACCAGTATACTAGTAGTTTGGGTTCGGGACCAGTACTACTAGTAGCTTGGACTGACCAGTCACTGTAGTTTCGTTACGGGACCAGATACTAGTAGCTTGGTTACTGGACCAGTACTACTAGTAGCTTGGTTACTGGACCAGTACTACTAGTAGTTTTTACTGGAAAACTACTAGTAGTTTGGTTACTGGACCGTATATGGTTGGGTTAGGGACCAGTACTATAGAGCTTGGTTACGGGACCAGTACTACTAGTACTTGTTTACTGGACCAGTATACTAGTATTTGGTTAGGAAGTACTACTAGTAGCTTGGTTATGGACCGTACACTGAGCTATGTTGCTGACCAGTTTATTTGTAGCTGGGTTTAAATGACCAGTACTACTAGTAGTTGACTCATACTACTAGTAGCTTGGTAAAAGTTTTTTATCGAACCAGTAAAATTGTTTCAGGTCATTGTTGTTACGGGACCAGTACCGCAAGAAGCCCCGTTGCCCCAAACGGGCTGGTCCCCGGGTGACTTGGTTTGTGCGACCAGGGGAAAACCGCCATTTTAATAACTACCAGCGATTGTTTGACATCTAAACACCAAATGACCTTCATGTTGAGGTAACTATAGGCGGCCCTTTTAACGCACCCCATTAAAAGCAGGTTGGGTTTTGGGGTTCTGTGTACAGGAACTTATACAGCAGTTAGTTTCGGGGCTCCTCAGAGGAGGGCCCGCTTATACAACAGGTTGGGTTTCCCAGGCTACTGCTGAAAAGGGGAAACGTCATCTTTATTATTATTTTTTTTTCCCTTTCAAATGCCTAAAAAAGCCGGGAACATGTTTACACTATTGAGGAGAAAAGGAGGAAGTAATGTATTAAAAATTTTTGGGGAGTGGACTTGTCACAGATAGGTCTATGAAAGATGAGGTGAACCCCAAAAAATAGGGAGGGGAATGGAGAATGGAGCACTGAGGAGTCTGTGGAGACAAAGAACTTATCTGTGCCTTTACTTTGATATGCCTTTATTTTTTGGGGTCTTTCACAGATGTTACCAAAAGTCATTGGGCCCTGGTCAAACAGGTGTTGTGTTAGGCCTGCTGCCCCACATATCCATCGGCCGGTTGATCTGGCACCTGGTGGAATTTTGTTTTTTCCCTCTTAAAGACTTCTGCACTTGTTCCCGTAGTGTTTTTATAACTTTTAAGATGTTGAATAGTTGGGGAAAGTGTTGATACAGTGCTCTTTTTTGGGACCTTACCCCCCTTTTTTACTGGGTTTTTTTTTTCCTCCCTTATCTTATCCTGTATTTTTTAAGAGGGAGATTTGGACCAGGGCCCAAGTACATTCCAGGTATATATTACAGTAGACTTTATATTCCCGGGAGTTATGTTCCTGAAAAAATTGTTAGGTAAATACATTTTGATAAACTGAAGAACTTAAGAAAAATATTTCGCCCCGGGGGCCCAAAAATCAAACCTTTTTTTTTTTGACCTCCAGATCTTACAAAAAAAAAAGGAAATGTAATTTAGTTATTGTCGTGATGTATTATGTTGTTTTTACTGCTTAAGACTAAAATGTAACAGAAATAATAGTATTTTTTCTTAAATTGTGGGGCTGGTGATTGTCGATGATTGTGAGGAGAGGGAAGTAATGCTGTGGCCCTACTGGCTGAGGAGGAGGGTAAAGGCCTGGACTGAAGTCGATAGTTATACGGAGGTGAAATTTTTCGAAGGGTTTTTGGGCTTTTTACACTGCAGACATTATACAGCTAAATAAGGTATCCTTGTGTGAACCGTTGGCACTGTTTCAGGTTTGTCAGGTTCTTTTCGGAAAATGTCTAACCAAGTCAATAAGCCGTCAAGTGTTGTGAAGTTAACGAAAGCGTTGCCGAGAGTGCAGTCCAGTAAGTCAGCAAATAAGCATTCAAGCGAAGTCGCGCCCGCGGGAAGCGCCGTCAGTCAGTTAGTCAAGGGGGGCGTAAAGAAGCGAAGCGCGAAATCAGCAGACACAGTTATTCATCAACAAACTCATATTTTACCACATTCTTTTAATTGACAAAGTGACGCCTTTGGCCACAGGTTATCTCTTTTAATACGGGGAACCCCGAGTTTCGGTAATCCTTTCCCAGGAGCTAGGCCTAAAGTCGGCGGGTGAAAGTCAACCAATATTTATAAAAAATAATGTAAATATAATTTTTCTGTTCCAGACACCCAAAATATTCAAAAAAAATACATTTTTTAAAGATTAACTAAAATTTTACAAAAGAAATAAAAATATATAAAAAGTAAAAAATTTTTAAAATTTAAAAATTTTTAAAAGAAACATTTAAATAACATTTATTTGTGTATTGAAAAACTTCTCATCTGGAAGATGGGGAGGGGGGAGAGGGGGGGAGATCATTTTTTTGGAAAGGGGAATTTTCCCCCCAGAAGGACTTCAGGTAAGAAGCCCCTCTCTGGGATTTCCTTTTGTTTTTTAATGCCACGGGACCAGCTTGAGATACTAGATCCCTGTTCCCCCATTTCACTGATGGGTGAACATAGACAAAGATGAAAGGAAAACACATCAAATTTTTTTCCACCTTTGCTGGGAATCGAACCCGACCTCCCCCGGTGAAGCAACAGTTTTAAAAGATGTCACTGTACAGTGAGTATGTCACTGTACAGTGTGTATGTCACTGTACAGTGTGGTATGTCACTGTACAGTGTGTGTGAATTGTCCAGTGTAGTTTTCACTGAAAGAAAGTGTCACTGTACAGAAAGTGTCAGTACAGTGAGGTCAATGTAAGGTAGGTCACTGTAAGTGGTATGTCATGACAGTGGGTATGCTTTACATTTGGTGTGTCACTGTACAGATAGTGTCACAAAGTATATGTCAATGTACAGTGTAGTGTCAATGTAAGTGTAGTGTCATGTACAGTGTAGTGTCATTTACAGTGTAGTGTCACTGTATATTTAGTATGTCACTGTGCAGTGTAGTTTTCAGACAGTGTATTATAATTTAGATGTCACAAATTTATGTCACAGTACAGGTAGATGTCACTGTAAAATGCACTGAAGAGTAGTGTCACTGACAAAAAAAAAGGGTCACCACCAATTGTACTCCCCCTAATTGGGGTTGCAGGGGTCGAGATAGCCCTGACCCCGCCTTTTCGCTTCCGGTACTGGGTCTCTTCTCCCCCCCCATGCCCTTTTATCATATTTGTCTTAAAGCTTTTATGGTTCCACCCACTTTTCGTTTGCAGACTATTCCCCCTGCCTGACTGACTATATGGCTGAAGAAATGTTTCCCAACATCCCCTTACTCTCTGAGTCTTGCCCCAAATTTTGCCCCTTGTTTTTGTGTTCCCTCTCTGGAACATCCTGTCACATCACCTTGTCGATTCCCGCAATTTTTTATGTTGAATTTTCTCCTAACCCTTCAAAGGACAGTTGCCTGAGTTTGAAACTAACCTTGCCAAACCTTGCCTTTTCAATTTCTTGCGTGTTTTACCAGGTGTGGGTTCCAGACTGGTGCTGAACTCTGGGCCTGCGACCGGTGTACAGTGTCTTGAACGATTCTTTGTTAAGGAAACGGCGCTAATCTTATTTTGCCAGTTGCCCATATGCTCCCAGTTATCTGGTTGATGTGGGGCTTGGTGTTATACTTTTGGGTTTTCCCCTTTTGCAGGTTTGTACCCTTTTGTACCTAGCCTGTACTCTATCAGCATTTTTCTTTCCCCTTCACCATCTTCATGACTTTGCATTTGGTTTTTCGAGAAGCCAGTTGAGAACAGATTTTAAAGTTGTCCAGGTCTCTTTAAATCCTGTTTGGGTCCCCAGCCGATTTGATTCTCCTCTTTAAATTTTCACATCATCTCAAACAGAAACATTTCTGAGTCTACCCCATCCCATTTTTTCACATATACAGGTCCCCACTAACAAAAGGGTTTTATATAACAAAAAATTGTGTAAAAGTTTTTTCGTTCGGTAGTAAAAATTGCCTGTGCAAAAAATTAACCTGTCCGTCTGCTCTGCGCCTGCCCTCGCAGAATGCCAGTCAACATTGTTTTTCCAAGAGAACATTACCCAGCACGCCTTTCAAACATTCACAATAAATTTGTTGTTTTTTGGTGGTTTAGTGATTGTCATTGGGAAAAAAGTCACCATGGGTCTAAAGAAGCTTCCAGTGGATCCCGTGATAAAGAAGTGAGGAAACCATCGAACTGAAGAAAGAGATTGTTGAAAAAAAAAGGGCGACGCTGAGTGAGCCCCGGGATGTACAAGAAAAGGCATCTACTACCCATTCCTGGCAAAGAGAAATGAGAACAAGGAAGCAATGTTGAAAAAGGGGGTTGATATGTTAACAAAAATAGATCAAAAACAGGGGATGAGGTTGAGAAGTTTTTTTGGGTGGGATCAATAAAAAACAGATGCGTGTGATAGTATTTCCATGGCGATAATTTGTAAAAAGGAAGGAAGTTGCACGCAGATCTTGTGAAGATAATGCCTGAACCAGGGGGATGCAAGTGATTTTAAACCCAAAAAGGCTGGTTTGAAGGTTTAAGAAACGTATGGCATAAAAAGTGGAGGCATGGTGGGCAGCCAGCCAGACAAAGGATAAAAAATTTTTCAGGAATTAAAGGGGGTTCGTAGACACTAAAAAATTCAACCCCAAAAGTTTTTAAATTTGGATGAAACAGGCCTATTTTGGAAAAAAATGCCCAACGGGACCTTCATTACTCGGGAGGAAAAGGCACACCAGGGTCAGTGACTCTGCGGTCCTAGGGGTTTAAAAAGACCAAAAAGGGGAAGTAACCCCAGAGAGGACTTGTTCTGAAGCCCTTTTTTGGGGGGGATTCTCCAACCACTAACCCCCTGCACCTGTCATCCTCCCTATCTTCCAGATGCCTGCAAGCCCCTTCAAAAAAGGTAAGAAAATCTTCTTCTTTTTCAAAACGCGGCTTTCCCCCCGGGGTGGCCCAAAAGGAAAAAAGAAAATTTCTCCTTTTTTCGTAAATTTTTACAGGAGAAGGGGGTTTCAGCCCCCTTTCCCTGGCATTTTTAGCCCCACACGCATGGAGGTAAGTAAATGTTTTTTATATTATATTTTGGTGAATATTTTTTGTGGGAAAGGATTAATTTTTTTTCAAACGGCCGCTCCCCCCCAAGGCAGGGGGACCCAAAAAAAAAGAAAATCCCCAAAAAAAAAATACCACATCATTCCCCTTTCACCACACTCATAAAAATCACTGTTTTGCAGGGAGATAAAAGCTGCGAAAGTCCTCCCAGCTGTCACTATCAAAGACCCTTTTAAAATGCAGGCATTGTACTTCCCCTTTTCCCAGGACTGTCCAACTAAATCAAAACTGGTTTCCTGAATCCCTTCACAAAATGTTCCCCTGCTAAACCCCCAACAGATCGTCATGTCCCAAAACCATTGCTCCATTCAAATATAAAATGCTCACACATGCTTGCGGGAAGCCCAACCCCCTGCCCCAAAACCCTCCTTCCCCCCCCCTCCAACCCTGGGGCGACCCCTACCCCGCCTTTTCCCCCTACAGATTTATACGTCTCCAAGTCATTCTACTTTGATCCATTCTCTCTAAAGACCAAACCACCTCAAAAACCCCCTCTTCAGCCCTCTGACAAATACTTTTAGTAACCCCACCTTCTCCTAATTTCCACATTCCAAATTTTCCAAATTTTTTACCCCACACATTGTCCTTAGACGGGACACCCCATTGCCCCCAGCCTCCCCCCGCTGAAATTTGAACCCATCTTCACCCCCCAAAGGGGTTTTACCAATACTTTAAACATTCCTTTTTGCCCCCAGGATAACGTTTTTTGTCCCCAAAGATACCTAAGCACCACTCACCTTTTTCCTTCATCAATTCTAGGTTAACCTCATCCTTCACAAACCCATCCGTGACACGAACTCCCAACTATCTGAAAAAATTTACTTTTTCCATAATCCCCCCTCCAATGTGATATCCAAATTTTTCTTTATTTAAATCGTTTGATACCCCATCACCTTACTCTTTATGTTCACTTTTAAATTTCTACCCACACCCCCCAAACTCCCACTAACCTTGCAACTTTTCTTAGAATCTCCCATAAGCACAGTATCATCAAAAAAGTAACTGTGTCAACCCCATTTTGCATTTAAATTTCCCCAAAATTAATCCCCCCCTCTCCCCAACCCCCTTTTTTATTCTTTTACAGCCCCATCTATAAATATATTAAACAACCATGGGACATTACACATCCCTGTCTAAGCCCTACTTTGGGGGAAGTAATCTCCCTCCTCCACACCCTAACCTGAGCCTCACTATCCTCAAAAAAACTTTACAGCCTTCAGTAATTTATTACCTATTCCATACATTTGCAACATTTGCCACATTGCCCCCTATCCACCTATCATATCCCTTTTTCTAAATCCATAAATGCAAAAAACTTTCATTTTTTATCTAAATATTTCACATAATGTTTCATGTAAAACTTGATCTAAAACCCCCCTACCCCCCCTTTAAACCCCCTTTGCTCATCTGCAACCTACTTTTTTACCTCTAATTCTTTCACTAATTACCCTCCCAAACATTTTTACCTGGTATACTCAGAAAATTTCTTCCCATAATTTTACCTCTCTTTTATCCCCTTTCCTTTAATAAAGGAACAAACTTTCTCTCCAACCCCTAGGTACCTTCCCCCATCTACTAACCCCCCTACTCTGTTTTTAACTGACAACCATTCTCCTTTGGCTTTTTTTTGTTTATCTCCTCCAAAATTTTTTCTTTTTTGTTTTTTGACAGAGCCTCCCCATTCTTTCATCCGTCTTCTTTGCACTCCCCACCACTTTCACCTTTTTTTTTCCCTATATACCTGCTTTCATTTACACTTTGTTTTTTAAAAAACCCCACATAACTACCTTTTTCTCCTTTATCACACCCCTTTTCTTTTCATTCCCCCACTCACTCCCTTTTCCTGCACCCACCCCCTAAACAAACTTTGCCCCACATTCTACGCATTATTAAAACATTTTTAATTGTATTTACATTGGTTATGGGAAATAAGGGTTCAAATTTAGGTTCGTGTTGATAAATAATCCCGAAGAATTTTTTTTGGGGTCCACTGTACCAAAAATAGCACTGTTCCTAGGACTGACCCCTGCGGTACCCCGCTCGTCACAGGCGCCCCCCCGGATACCTCATCACGCACCATGACCTGTTGTGCCTCCTGTGAGGTATTCCCTGATCTATTCCAGTGCCCTTCCTGTTATACACGCTTCTTCCAGTTTTTTACTAATCTCATATGAGGAACTGTGTCAAAGGGCCCTTTCCTGCAGTCCAGGAAAATGCAATCAACCCACCCTTCTCTCTCTTGTCTTATCTCTGTTACTTTGTCATAGAACTCCAGGAGGTTTGTTACACAGGATTTGCCCTCCATGAATCCAGCTGTCCGGCGTTGATTATCCTGTGCCTTTCCAGATGCTCCACCATTCTTTCCTGATGATTTTCCAAGACTTTGCACACTATACACGTAAGTGACACTGGTCTATAGATTAGTGCCTCTTTTCTGTTTTCCTTTTTAAAGATGGGGACTACTTTGGGCCCTTTTTTCCATACCTCAGGTAGCTGCCCAGTTTCAAGGGATGTCTTGAATATTATGGTAAGTGGCACACTCAGTACCTCAGCCCCCTCCCGAAGGACCCACGGGAGATATTGTCCGACCCACGCCTTTGAGGTATCAAGGTTACTGAGAACTGCTTCACCTCCTCTTCAGTTGTGTGTATGCTCTCCAGCACTTGGTACATTCCTTTTTGGGTGATGCACTTGTACTGTCTACCCAGCTGCCTTCCTGCCTCCACTGTGAATACTTTTTTAAACCTCGAGTTGAGCTCCTCATACCTCTTGGTCGTTTCTTGTAAGTTCCCCATCTTCTCTCCTCAGCCTTATCACCTGGTCCTTGACTGTTGTCTTCCTTCTGATGTGACTGTACATCAGTTTCGGTCAAACGTGACTTTGATGCAATATCATTTTCGACTGTTTCTGGGCCTCCCTCCCTCCTGTGCGTACTGTTTCTAGCTCTGCGACTAATCTCTTTGTTTACTTGTCTTTGCCTTCTGTACCTTTTCCATTCTCTGACACTCTGAGTCTTTTCCTCCCTGCAGCTTTGGTTAAACCAGGGCTCTTTCTGGCTTTCCCATTTAATCTCTTCCTTTGGGTATAAACCGTTCCTCTGCCTCCTTGCACTTTGCCTACGTATTCCATCATTTCATTTACTGACTGTCCTTCCATTTCCTTTCCCACTGAACCTCCTGCAGGAAATACTTCATACCTGTATAGTCCTTTTAAAGTCTGGTTTGTCTCTTTCAGTACTGTTTTCCCTCTCCACCTGTAACTCTACTATGTACTCAAAGCTCAGCACCATATGGTCGCTGGCTCCCCCGGGGGCTCTCGTGTGTTTGTCCCTCAATGTCTGAGCTGTTCTGGATGAATACAAGGTCCAGCTTTGCTAGTTCGCCCTCTTTCTCTCTCTGGTCGTGTCCCTGACATGTTGGTGCATCAGGTTTTCCAGTACCACGTCCATCATCTTGGCTCTCCATGTTTCTGGACCCCACGTACAGTGTAGTGTTTCACTGTACAGTGTAGTGTTTCCCGTACAGTGTAGTATGTCACTGTATAGTGAGTTTTTCACTGTACAGTGTAGTGTCACAGTACAGTGTAGTATCACTACAATGTAGTACTGTACAGTGTAGTATGTCACTATAGTGTAGTATGTCACTGTACAGTGTAGTGTCAATACAGTGTAGTATGTCACTGTACAATGTAGTGCACTGTACAGTGTAGTATGTCACTGTACAGTAGTATGTTACTGACAGTGTAGTATGTCACTGAAATAGTAGTATGTCACTGTACAGTGTATGTCATTGTACAGTGTATGTCATTGAAAGGGGTGTACAGTGTAGTGTCACTGTATAGTGTAGTATTGCTGTACAGTGTAGTGTCACTACAGTGTAGTGTGTCACTTTACAGTGTAATGTGTCACTGTACAGTGTAGTATATCACTTTACAGTGTAGTGTGTCACTGTACAGTGTAGTATATCACTGTACAGTGTAGTGTCACTGTACAGTGTGGTGTCACTGTACAGTGTATGTCACTACAGTGATGTCACTGTACAGTGTATGTCACTGTATGTATGTCACTGTACAGTGTATGTCACTGTAAGTGTATGTCATGTACAGTGTATGTCACTGTACAGGTAGTATGTCACTGTACAGTGTAGTGTGACAGTGTAGTGTCACTGTACAGTGTATGTCATTGTATATTTATTTGTCACTGTACAGTGTAGTATATCACTGTACAGTGTAGTGTGTCACAGTACAGTGTAGTATGTCACTGTACAATGAGTGCACTGTACAGTGTAGTATGTCACTGTACAGTAGTATGTCACTGTACAGTGTATGTCATTGTACAGTGTAGTGTCATGTATATCTGGAGTTTACCGGGAGAGGGTTCCGGACCCTCAAGCCCCCGGGGCCCGCTCTGTGACCAGGCCTCATGGTGGATCAGGGCCTGATCAACCAGGCTGTTACGTTGGTCACACACAAACCGACATACGAACCACAGCCCGGCTGGTCAGGTACTGACTTTAGGTGCTTGTCCAGTGCTTTGAAGACACCCAGGGTCTATTGATAATCCTCCTTATGTATGCGGGGGAGGCAGTTAAACAGTCTTGGGCCCTGACATTTATTGTTTGTTTTTTATGATGCTAGTGGCACCCCTGCTTTTCATTGGGGGATGTTGCATCATCTGCCGAGTCTTTTGCTTTCATAGGGAGTGATTTTCATGTGCTAGTTTGGTACTAATCCCTCTAGGATTTTCTAAGTGTATATAATAATGTATTCTCCGCCTGCATTCTAGGGAGTACAGGTTTAGGAACTTAAAGCATTCCCAGTAATTGAGGTGGTTTATCGCAGTTATGCGTGCTGTGAAGGTTCTCTGTACATTTTCTAGGTCAGCAATTTCACCCCCCTTGAAAGGTGCAGTTAGTGTGCAGCAATATTCCAGCCTAGATAGAAAAGCACCTGAAGAGTGTCATCATAAATACCCGCCCAAAAAAATACTACCTCACACCCAATTGTAGTATTCTCATACTGTAAATTACTTTCAACAATGCAACATTTCATACTGTAAACTACTTTCAACAATGCAACATTCTCATACTGTAAACTACTTTCAACAATGCAACATTTGCATACTGTAAACTACTTTCAACAATGTAACATTCTCATACTGTAAACTACTTTCAACAATGCAACATTCTCATACCCTTAAACTACTTTCAATAATGCAAAATGTTATATTCCCATAATATAATTTCAATATTTACTATTGATATAAACAACCTACAAAATACTTTCAACTTGTCCCAATGTAATAGCCCCAGATTGTTAATGTGAGTCAACTTGCTGTCTACTATAAATAAAAACAGATGTACAACTTAAACAAACTATGACCAATTTCTAGTATTAATAGTCTGTAAGCCATTAAATTTAGTCTGGCCATAATGCCAGGCATGATAGTGGCTCTCTGTACTGCAGCTCATTATTGTAATTACATAACCTCAATGTAAACTTGCAAGGAAATAAATATTATTATTATTATTATTATTATTATTATAGTATGTTACTGTAATAAGTAAGATTCATGTCAGTGCGATAATGTGTCATTTCCAGGCACAGTTTGGTACACTTGCGGGCTCTTCCGGGCGGTGCACGAAGAGTGAGTCGTTGAGTGGCGGTGCTGCAGCGGGGGTGAGGGCACATCTTCCCAGTCTCACCGGCGACTTCTTCACTACGCCGACCGTGATGACCATTACTGGAGTGGTTATTATACTACCAGACCTTTCCACAAGACCTTGACTAGAGTCCTGGAGGGTTATCTCAGGTATGTAAGACAGTACTGACCTTGACCAGAGTCCTGGAGGGTAACTCAGGTATGTAAGACAGTACTGACCTTGACCAGAGTCCTGGAGGGTACTCCAGGTATGTAAGGGATGTCTCAGGATATCTGAGGTATGTATCAAGCGGGCAGTGATATCTGAGGTATATATCAAGTCTAGCAATGATATCTGAGGATATATCAAGTCTAGCAGTGATATCTGGGGGTATATATCAAGTCTAGCAATGATATCTGAGGTATATATCAAGTCTAGCAGTGATATCTGAGGTATGGATCAAGTCTAGCAGTGATATCTGAGGTATATATCAAGTCTAGCAGTGATATCTGAGGTATATCAAGTCTAGCAGTGATATCTGAGGTATATATCAAGTCTAGCAGTATATCTGAGGTATATATCAAATCTAGCAGTGATATCTGAGGTATATATCAAGTCTAGTAGTGATATCTGAGGTATATATCAAGTCTAGCAGTGATATCTGAGCTATATATCAAGTCTAGCAGTGATATCTGAGCTATATATCAAGTCTTGCAGTGATATCTGAGGTATATATCAAGTCTAGCAGTGATATCTGAGGTATATATCATGTCTAGCAGTGATATCTGAGGTATGTATCAAGTCTAGCAGTGATATCTGAGGTATATATCAAGTCTAGCAGTGATATCTGAGGTATATATCAAGTCTAGCAGTGATATCTGAGGTATATATCAAGTCTAGCAGTGATATCTGAGGTATATATCAAGTCTAGCAGGATATCTGAGGTATATATCAAGTCTAGCAGTGATATCTGAGGTATATATCAAGTCTAGCAGTGATATCTGAGGTATATATCAAGTCTAGCATGATATTCAAATTCAAATTCAAATTCAAATTCTTTATTTCTGGTAATATACAAGGTGGGTGATTATAATTATGCATTTTATGAAGTAGATATTACAAGATGGCTAATAATATGCCTAGGTATGCCTAGGCTTTTCAGGCAGTCTTATGATAGGTCTTACTCTGTAGTGACACAATGATTATACAGATAGTAAGGTGAGGTAATTTTAGTGATTAACGGGTTTTTACAAAATTGGGTACTAATTTAAACATTTAAAAATTAACAATTAGTTTATATATTAATGGTAAAGGTGATGTTTGGCATATTACTTTTTCTTATTGGAGTGTTTAGGCAAACTTATGACTAGCCAGAAAGAAGCAACAGTTGTATTAGTTTTGGTAAGTTCTGTGAAAATTAAGGGGGAATAAAGATATCATAATGTTTTTGCTGTGGATATGTGCAAGAGAAAGTAGTTTTCATGGGGGCTATCGGTTTGGGGTTTGGAAATGAGATAAGATTTTTTTTTCGGTGTTTTTTGAAAATGGAGGTTGTGTCTGCAGTTCTGGGTTTTTAGGCAGGATTTCCCAGATTTTGGCCCTTTTATGCGATTAAATTTTTTTATAGAAGTCGGACACGGGAATGTCAAAGAGATGTTTATGTCGGGATTTGTCTATGGGTCCTTCGCAACTGTCAAGAAAGTGTTTTAGCTCGGGGTTAAAGTTAATTTTGGGTTTCTTAAATGTAGATAGCAGAGTAGTAAGTATGGATTTTCAACAGTGAGTAGGTTTAGGTTTTTGAAGGGGGGGGGTGTGTTTGCCACGTTGGATTGCGTATACCCCTTACTGCGGCTTTCTGTTGTTATTATTGGCTTTGGTGGTAATTGCTGTTGACCCCCATGCACAAATGGAAATTGTGAGGTAGGAAGATGAGTGAGAGAAGTGGAGGGTATTGTGGAACATAATACCGTATCTTAGAGAGGATCCCAATTTTTGGGACATTTTTTTGTTATGTTTTGGGATATGGGTGCTGAATTTCGGGCGTGTAAAGGTGGAGGCCCAGGAACTTGCCTCATTATGTTTAGCAATAGGTGTATTTTGGATATTAATGTTTAATTGTGGATCATCTGCCTGTTGCCAAACATAATATAGAAGGTCTTATCAGTGTTGAGGGTTTTATTGGCTGTCATCCATGTTGATATTTTTTAATTCCCGGTTAACAATGGTAAATGGCAAGGTTTGTGTGGGAGATGACATGTTGTGTCGTCAGCAAAGAGATTGGTTTCAGGTGTTGTGATACATTGGGAAGATCTTGATGAAAAGAGGAAGAGGGGGCCCAAAGGACACTTCCTGCGGTACCCCGGGTGTCTAGTGGTAGTGGTGGAGGATGTGTTTTTAATTACATATGATATATTAGTGAGGTAGGTTTGAAGTATGCTAGTGCATGACCTCTTATTCCATAGTGGTCAAGTTTGTGGAGGGGATGCCGGGGTTTTACTGTGTCGAAAGCTTCCTTGGGCCAATAAAAAGTCCTAATGGATTTTCCTTTTTTCGAGTGCTGTGTAAAAAGGTCTATCATTTTTACTATTGCATCGTTTTTTTTATTTTTCCTGAAGCCAAACAGGGGTTGATATGCTTTTTTTATAAACGAGTATAATCTCTTTTGTACAAGTTTTCAAGATTTTGGGTAGCAATTTGATTTGATATAGGCCTATAGTTTTTTACGCTGTGGGGTCACCACCTTTTTTTTATTGGGTGTAACCCTTGCTGTTTTGAGTAGTGTTGGGGAAAATGCTAGTTTCTAATGATTTGTTAAAAAGTAATGAAATAGGGTAGAAAGGACATGGTGGCTCATTTGTATATTAAGGGTGGAACTTGGGACAGATGCCCCGATTGATTTTTGGACTTGATATCTGAGGATATATCAAGTCTAGCAGGGTATCTGAGGTATATATCAAGTCTAGCAGTGATATCTGAGGTTTTATCAAGTCTAGCAGTGATATCTGAGGTATATATCAATTTGCAGTATATCTGAGGTATATATCAAGTCTTGATATCTGAGGAAAATCAAGTCTGCAGTGATATCTGAGGTATATTCAAGTCTAGCAGGATATCTGATATGTATCAAGTCTAGCTGTGATATCTGAGGTATGTGTTTTGACTCTCCCAGTGTTTATATACCCCTGTTTATATTCCCTTTTTAATAAAGGTTAAAATAAATGAACCTGAATGTAATGTTTTACTATTTTATATATATTTGTGCATCAGTTTAGTTGGTACACTTGTTTTTGTAAACAAACTCTGAAGTGTGAGGGTGGGGGTGTTAACCCTTTTTTGTTTTGGGCGATATATCGTCTTCGATAATGTTTCGGACGTATTTATACCCCAAATTCTAGCGGCTCAAATCAAGCAGGAGAAAGCTGGTAGGCCCACATGTGAGAGAATGGGTCTGTGTGGCATGCAGTATAAAAATCCTGCAGCAAGCAGTACATAATGAAAAAAAAAAATGACCGTGTTTATTAATTAAAATGCCGTTTTGAGGTGTATTTTGATAGATTTTTGGTTGTATTTCTTTTCATGGTCTCATTTTATAGAATGGAAAACATATTACAGGAATAGAGAAGATTTTGATTAGTTTCATGATGTAGACGATCTTAAATTGAGCTAAAGTAGCGGAAAAGTTCCAGCCAGTGTTCAAAAATAAACAAATCACCCATTAATAAAATCAATGGTGAGTCTAATATTCTTTCACAAGTGCACAGATATTATTTATAAGTTTTTTCAATAATGCAATAATCTATAACAAAAAACTTCTTTTTGTGTGAATAAAAATCAAAAAAAAAGAGTAATGTAAAGGGGGCCCAAAGAATGACTAATGAACAGATAACATCTTATTTTAGTGCTAGGGATGTCTGCATTGTTTTTCTGGACCCTATTTTGAAATTGACATCTTTTTTATTTTGCATGAAATTTGGGAAATTCCCATTTTCTGACCACTTTTTTGGGGAGTTGAAATGGGAATTGGGAATTTTTTGAACTCAATCGATAGAACAAATGGAGTTCTAAAGAAATAGCTATGAGTTTGGTTGACTGTCCCAAGGGAAATTTGGGCCCAAAATGGGGCTCAAAATCGGCGAAATCGCCAATGCGTATATCACTGACACGCTAACTTTGCAAGACGAATTCCGTAAGTTTTCAATCTTTCATATTTTTGGTGTCATTACAAAAAAGATTCTCTATCGTTTCATAAAAAAAAAATTTTTTTTTTTCCAAAATTTTCCCATAGAATGACAGTTTTAGAAGGGGGCCTCCGACAGTCAAAGGGTTAAGGGCTACCAGTCTGTGAGCATCCTACCCATCCATCCTTCCTTCCTCTACTATTTTTTTTTGAAAGAAAAAGGAAACGAAATTTTATTACATTTTTTTACCGTAATACATTAATTAATTAATTTTATAAAATTTATATTTGCAAAAGCATTCTAATAGAAAACACAGCAGTGAGATGGACACAACGACCCGGGGGGTTGTGACTAAAATCACAATATCGTGACTGGAACACAAAAACACACAAAATAGGAGAGAGAAGTGGGATACTTTTTGGGCCCAACATGGACCATTTACAAAGTCACACTAAACAAAAAAGTGAGGTAGCCAGTGTTATAGGGGAATGGGAAAAAGGAAGGAAAAAAAAGAGGGAGAAGAGGGTATAAGAAAACAATAGGCTGAAGGAAGGAAAACAAAGAAAGAAAAAGAAAAAACAGGAAAGGAGAAGGGTAGCCAAGATGAGAGAAATGAGGGTCACAAATCGGAGGGTACAGAGAAAGAGGGAAATAAGAACACTTTTCTTTACAGAGGGAAAGGTAAAAAAGTATATAAAATACTGAAGCCTCTGTGCATAGGCTTGTGATAAATGGGAAAAAAAAATTTTAACTGGGTGAACATGTACATCAAAGGGAAAAGGGAAACAAAAAGTTAGATTTCCCCTTCAGCTTTAAACTTTAGGAAGGAGCAACATTATTAGGGCAATAGAAATGGCTGGAAGAGACTAGAGTCATGGGGACCAAAGATCAAAGATATCATCTAATAGCAAAGCCAGAGGAAAGGGGCCACAATAGAGGAAAAAGAACAGTTTTAAGTACAGCCTCCTCACTTAGCGACATACTGACGTCCCGGGCTTATGATGGGATCTCTGCCAGTATTCATACCTGAATAATGTATATTTGAGCTGATTTCCTTTTCTGTTTATTTCAATATACAGTACACTACTGTATAAACATTTAAAAAAACCTCGGAAACAACACCCCGGCAATCAAAAACAAAAGAAAACAAATTTTTTTTCGGGAATCAAATTTTCCCAATAAAAAGTATAAGATTCCCCCAGGCGGTTGGGGGCCCCCTGCAAAGCGGGGAGCCAGTTGCTTGAATTTGAAAAAATACCCTGATGCTATCCAAACTTTTCAAATTAATTAATTGTTTTAGGTTTGTTCATTGTGGGATGGAAATGTCCCATCCCAAGAAATTTCCTGGGTACCCCTTGGGAAAAAGGGAGATCGGAACGAAATTTCAAAGGGAGAGGCTTTTTTCACATGGAAAAGCCGGGGAATGGGGCCCCCTAAAAACCCCAAAATTTTGATAACAAATTTCCCTTTGGGAAGGAAAAGACACATGGACACATATAACACAGGGTATATAAACACTGGGAGAGTCATGGACACATATAACAGGGTATATAAACACGGGGAAGCAGGGAACATACAACACAGGGTATATAAACACGGGGAGGTTTCCTGGACACATGCAGTTCGTGCAACCCTCTCAATTTGTAAAAAAACTTTTCCCAAAAGTCACATATGAACACAGATGATATGAAAACACAGCAAGTATTGAGTGGTGCAGGAATCAACTAATTTAATCAAAACACAGATCTGAAATCATATAACTTGTGTAGGACCAATGAGGTAGGGGAGGCAGGCAGGAAGCAGGTCTCAAAGACAATGGAATGACACACAGTCAGGCATGTTACCCAACTGTCTACTGTAAATACTAGCACTGAATAAGTAAAAACTAGCACTGAATAAGTAAATAAACAAATAATTACTGTAACTAACTAAATACCAGATTGGAAAAAGTAAAAGAGATGTTTATGCTGGTGATGATGAGAGACAAGGGGGGGCTCCACGCCAGGAATGTTTATGGTGATGACGAGACAAAAGGGTGGCTCACCATCGCCAGGAATGTTTATGCTTGAGACGAGAGACAAAAAGTGGTGGCTCCCTCGCCAGGAATTTTTATGCTTGTGATGACGAGAGACAAAGTGGTGGCTCACCATCGCCAAATGTGTGTGTCACCAAACACCATCGTAAAGTCAAAATATCATAAATTGAACCATCAAAAATGAGGATCACCATACACTGTTATGCAGAGCTCCATTAAGGGGGGCCTGCTATAAAAGCGACCCCAAACACAATGGGCCACTGGTAGCAGTGGGCACCATGGTGGAGGTGGCTGAGGCATTGATGGCACTTTTTTCCCACGGCGGAGCTTCCTCTTTCAGCACCATGACATCACTGGCACCCCAAGGATCATGTGGTGGTTGACTGTAAAAAGTCAGTATTAGTCTCTATTATACTCTATTATTCTTTTTTAAAAAGGAAAAATTTTTAATTTTGTAATATGTAAGTGTATTAATTTGTATTAATGTGCATTATATGTATTAATGTGTATTTGTATTATGTATTAATTTTATTAATGTATCATATTAAATTGTTTTAAATTTGGTATTAATATGCATTTGTATTAATGTATCAAAATTTTGTAGAGGGGATAAAAGGGGAAAATGGAAAGCAGAAAGAGAGAGGTGAAGGTTTATAAACTAAATAGGAGGCAGTTGGGGTAAGATATAAACAATGTTGGAGGATAGAGGGGTTTATGAGTACAGGGGGCCCCCATTTATACAGCAGGTTAGGTTCCAGGCTAGTGCCTTAAAGCAGACACCCCAAAAGAAAGCCTTTTTTTTCCACTTGTAATGCATATAAATGAACAAAAGTTACACAAACTTATATTAAGTTAGCAATAGACTGGGTTTAAAAAAACAAAAAAAAGTAAGATACAAAAGAAATTATTACTTACCTTAACCCTTTTTGGGGTCGACAGGCCCTTTTCGGGAAAACCCGTTCCCGGGTTAATTTTTTTTTAAAAAAAATTTTTATAGAAGATAGAAATCTTTTTTCCCATCATAACGCCACCAAAATTATTAAAATTTTATCGAAAAATAACAAAATTTTCTTTCGGTTAGGGATTAGACAACGCGATTTCGCCCACTTTGAGCCCTATTTTCCCAAATTTAATGTTTCAGTCTCTAAAAAATAGCTATTTGCTAGAACTCCATTTCTTCTATCGATTGGTACAAGAAACCCTTTTAAATTTCAACTACCCAAAAAAGTGGTCAGAAAAAAGGATTTTTTTCAAAAAATTTCAAAAAGTCCAATTTCAAAAAAGGGGCCAGAATAAACAAGGCAGACATTCCTGGCACTAAAATAACATCTTTCTGTTCATTAGTCACGCCCAGGCCCTCTTACATTACTTTTGCTTTTCATTTTTTAATTTATTTTCCCAAAAAAAATAAAATTTACTGTTATGTATACAACTGCACATTTAAAATGGTATAAAAAATTCAGAGCATTGGCATGAATTTTAGACTTGCCAGTTGATGATTTTGGGACGATGGTGTGATTTGTTTACTTTTGAACATCTAAAAATCGAACATATTCGCTTTTTGAGCTCAATTTCAAGGTACTTTTTTTCATACCAATCAAAATCATCTCTATTTCTGAATATATTTTCCCTTTTCTATCAAATGGACCAAGAAAACGAGAATACATCAATAAATACCAAAAAATAATGAAAAGTCGTGTTTTAAAAAAAAACGTCAGAGTTTTTTTCCTCTTTTGCGTGGGGTGGGTTTTTTTTAAGGCCCCAAAAGACCCATTCTTTCATGTGTAGGGCTGCCTTTTTTCCATTTAAATTTTAGGCGCTAAAATTTTATGCGTACTAGTACGGACCAACCCCTGCTTGAAAAAACGTATAGTACGGCACCGCCCCTAGGGTTAATGTCCCAAGAGTGATTATTATTAGTATTACGTAATTTTTTCCCTCCGCCCGGCAACCACCCCTTTTGATATACCTTTGAAGAGTTTTAATATCTACTTTTGACCCCGGGCCATGGGCAGGCTCGCTGGGTTTGCCTGGTAAACCAGGCTGTTGCGGGGGCCCCGCGCCCACATATCCATCACAGCCTGGTTGATCTGGCCCCCGGAAGATTTGTCCTTTTTCCTTTTAAAGGGCTTCTACACTGGTTCCAGCGATGGGGATATCTTCTGGTAAGATGTTGAATAGTCTGGGACCCCCGGGTGTTTACAGTGCCCCGATTGTCCCCACCGCACCCTGCTCCTCACTGGGTTTATTTTACACTTTCTCCCATATCTCTCACCCAGTATGTTGTTATGGCAGGGGCAGATTTGGGACCAGGCCCTCAAGTACTTTCCAAATATAATCATGTACTCCTCTCCTCCGCTCCAATGAGTACATGTTCAAGACTTGAAGGCGTTCCCAATAATTTTATTTTAATGGCTCAATGTGAGCCGTAAAAGACCTGAATTTGTTCCAGCCTGATATTTCTCCTGCCCTGAACGGGGCCTCAGCACAGAGCAGTATTTTAAGTGAGGAGCACTAGCGATTTTGAAGAGTGTCACCATCGGCATTATTTCCCTTGTTTTGAAAGTTCTCAAAACCACCCCCCCATCTTCCTGGCTGTTTTGGGTCTTTGTCTTGTTATGGTCTTTAAAAACAGATCAGCAGACATAATTATTCCCGTCCTAACGTGTTCCTTTTGTTTTATTTGGGGACCCTTCGTTTGTATATAGTGTTCCTTTTTAGTTTTCATTTTTCCATCCCAAGCAGCTGAAACTTTTCACCATTGAACGTCATGTTGTTCTCCACTGCCCACTGGAAGACCCTGCTTATGTCCTCCTGTAATTTTTTTAGTGTCTTCTACCGTAGTGACTTTCATGCTTATTTTTGTGTCATCTGCAAATGATGATACAAAAGTGTGCTGGGTGTTTTTTTCTAGTCTGCTAGAGGGTGAGAAACACAAAGGGGCGGACAGTGCCTTGGGGGACTGAGTTTTTCCGCTGATGCTGGATCTTGCCCTGTTCACTACATTTTTTTTTTCTTTTGTTAGAATCAAAATCTATCTGCCTACCTTCCCAGTAATGCCTATGGCCGTCATTTTGTGCGCTATCACTCCATGATCGCATTTGTCAAAGTTTTCAAAATCTTTTAAATCACATCTGCTTTTTGGCGTCCTCCAATGCCTCCGAATTTGTCATAATTATTCAGCAGCTGTGACAGGCATGATCCCCCCTTGAAACCATGTTTATTCGGGTTATGTTTTGTGCTGGTCCATGAATTTTGTAATCTGCCGTCTCATCACTCTTTTTAAAGATTTTTATGTGAGAAGTGAGGGCTACTGGTCTGTAATTTTTAGCTAGGCCTACTACCTCCCTTTTTGCAAAGGGGTACTACAGTCTTTTAAAGGCCCCCGGGATTTCACCTAGATAGATATAAACATAGCATATAAACGCATGTTTATATTTTATGTAACGTGTTTTTTTATAATTTGGAAAAAATCATAGATGGATTAATGAAAAAGTCTTATTACGTAAAATTGACATTTAATGTGCCCAAAAGTGATTATTACATAATAGAGATTCGACGGAAAATGTAAACAAACTTGGCGCATGCCGTTCTGAAAAACCGCCGCCATATACAAAAATTTTGGTCATAATTTGAAATCGCTGTATGAACGGAAAGCCAAAAGGGGCGCTGAAAAGGGGGCCCCACTGTATAGGCAATGGGGTTGAAGATGTATGGGGTTGGTCAAGAATTAGTGTTAGAGTGTTTACCAGAAGTTTGGTTACAGGAAAGTGGGTGGGAGGAAAAAAAAGCAATTGGTGGAATGATGATGTAAAAAGAGTAGTAAGAGAGAAAAGGAGATAGAGAGGTTTTTTCAAAGTAGAAATGATGCAAGGAGGGGGGAGTATATGGAGAGAAAAAAAGAGGTTAAGAGGGGGTGAAGCAAGTAAAGAGCAAATGAGAGAGTGTGAGATGTAATCAACAAATTTTGTTTAAAATAAAAAAAAGTTTTGGAGGAGATTAATGTTGAGGAACCCAGGGAAAAATGGATTTTACAGTTTAGGAGAGAGAGTTATTAAATAGAGAGTTAGAGGTATCAGGGAAAATGTAGGGAATATTTTGAGGAGTTGTTGAATGTTGATGAAGAGAGAGAAGCTGTGATTTCGTGTATAGGGCATGGAGGAATAACATCTTGTAGGAGTGAGGAAAAACCATTTGTGAGTGTGGAAGTGTGTGTAGTGGGAAATGAAAGGGGTAAAGCAGCTGGGATTGATGGGACGCAGATACAAATGTTAAAAGCATGTGGGGATATAGTTCCTTTTGCATAGTTCCTTTGCATGCATAGTTCCTTTGTATAAAGGCAAAGGAGAATGCAAAAATTATAGGGAAATAAGTCTGTTGGAGTATACCTGGTAAAGTGTAATGAGGGGTTATTGTTGAAAGAATTAAGAGTAAGACGGAGACAGTAGATAGCAGATGAACAAAGAGGCTTTAGGAAGGCCGGGGGTGTGTAGGACCAAGTGTTTACAGTGAAACTCTATAGGTGAACAGTATTTAGATAAGGGTAAAGAGGTTTTTGTGGCATTTATGGATTTGGAAAAGGCGTATGACTGGTGGATAGGGGGGCAATGTGGCAGATGTTACAAAAGCAGAATATGAGGTAGGTTATTGAAAGCAGTGTAAAGTTTTTACGAGGATAGTGAGTTCAGGTTAGAGTATGCAGGAGAGAGGAGATTATTTCCCAATAAAAGTAGGTCTTAGACAAGGATGTGTGATGTCACCATGGTGGTTCAATGTATTTATAGATGGGGTTGCAAGAGAAGTGAATGCTCGGGTGTTGGCAAGAGGTTTTTGGTTAAAAGGTGAAGAATCTAACACAAAGTGGAGTTGTCACAGTTGCTCTTTGCTGATGACACTGTGCTTTTTTGGGAGATTCTGAAGAGAAGTTGCAGAGGTTGGTGGATGAGTTTGGCTTTTTTTTTATTTTTTTATTAACACATCGGCCGTGATTCTCACTAAGGCAGGGTGGCCCGAAAAGAAAACTCATCATTCACTCCATCACTGTCTTGCCAGAGGGGTGCTTACACTACAGTTATAAAACTGCAACATTAACACCCCTCCTTCAGAGTGCAGACACTGTACTTCCCATCTCCAGGACTCAAGTCTGGCCTGCCGGTTTCCCTGAATCCCTTCATAAATGTTACTTTGCTCACACTCCAACAGCACGTCAAGCATTAAACCATTTGTCTCCATTCACTCCTATCAAATATGCTCACATGCTTGCTGGAAGTCCAAGCCTCGCACACAAAACCTCCTTTACCCCTCCCTCCAACCTTCCTAGGCTTACCCCTACCCCCCGCCTTTCTCCCTACAGATTTATACACTCGAAGTCATTCTGTCTCGTCTCCATTCTCTCTCTACATGTCCTAACCACCTCAACAACCTCCTCAGCTCTCTGGATAATAGTTTTGGTAATCCCGCACCTCCTCCTAATTTCCAAACTCCGAATTCTCTGCATTATATTCACACCACACATTTACCCCATGACATCTCCACTGCCTCCAGCCTTCTCCTCATTGCACCATTCATCACCCATGCTTCACACCCATATAAGAGTGTTGGTATAATCATATTTCATACATTCCCCTTTACTTCCATGGACATGGTTCTTTTGTCTCCAAAGACTCCGAAGTGCTCCACTCACCCTTTACCCTCATCAATTCTATGATTCACCTCATCCTTCATAGACCCATCTGCTGACATGTCCACTCCCAAATATCTGAATACATTCACTCCTCCCATACTCTCTCCCCCAATCTGATATCCAATCTTTCGCCACCTAATCTTTTTGTTATCCTCATCACCTTACTCTTTCCTATATTCACTTTCAATTTTCTTTTTTTTTACACACCCTACCAAATTCATCCACCAACCTCTGCAACTTCTTCAGAATCTCCCAAAAGCACAGTGTCATCAGCAAAAGGCAAATGTGACAACTCCCACTGGGCCTGATTCTTTATCTTAAATCCACACCCTCTTGCGAAGACCCTCGCATTCACTTCTCTTACAACCCCATCTATAAATATATTGAACAACCATGGTTACACCACATGACCCTGTCTACGCTCCACTTTACTGGGAAATAGTCCCCTCCCTCCTACACACTCTAACCTGAGCCTCACTATCCTCATAAAAGCTCTTCACTGCTTTCAGTAACCTACCTCCTATTCCATACACCTGCAACATCTGCCACATTGCCCTCTATCCACCCTATCATACGCCTTTTCCAAATCCACAAATGCCACAAAAACCTCTTTACCTATCCAAATACTGCTCACCTTATATGTCACTGTAAACACTTGGTCTACACACCCCCTATCTTTTTCTAAAGCCCTTGTTCATCTGCTATCCTGCTTTCTGTCTACTTTAATTTTCAATAAGAACCCTACCATACACTTTACCAGGTACAGTCAATAGACTTATTCCCTATAATCCCTTTTTGACTCCTTTTGTCCCCTTTGCCTTTATACAAAGGAACAATAGCATGCTTCCTCCGACAACTCAGGTACCTTACCCTCTTCCATACATTTATTAAATAATAGCACCAACCACTCCAAAACTATATCCCCACCTGTTTTTTAACATTTCTATCTTTATACAAATGATGCCATTATACACATGTTAGAAATAATTTACACCGCCCTTGAAAAAAAAACCCCAAGGGGAATCTTCATTGATTTACGAAAGCTTTTGATACAGTTGACCATGATCTGTTACATTTAAAAATTACCCACTATGGTATAAGAGGACACTTTAAACTACCAAAAAATCATACCTTAGCAACGAAACCAATATGTGTACACAAATGGAGCTAGCTCCCCCGCGCAAACTATTACCGAAAGGTGCCCCACGGGGAAGTGTTTTTGGGCCCCCTACTCTTTCTCATTTACATTAAGCCCTCCAAATGCATCTCAACTACTCAAACCCATATTTTTTGGATGACACTACATTACGTTATCTCTCACCCAAGCCCAGACCCCTACCCAACCCCGAAATACTGAATTGCAGAAAATATCTACCTGGATGATGACCAACAAATTTATTTCCTCAATATTGAAAAAACCTATTTTATCCAGTTTGGGAACAGAGCTGAAAAACCACCACTTAACATAATGATAAACGGGTCCCCTATCGCAAAACTCACAGGGGGAAAATTCTTGGGAATACATCTTGACAGTGGCCTAAAACCAGAAACAAAACAACAAATCTCCAAGAAAGTCTAAAAAAGCCCGGGGGGGAATACTACCCAAGATACGATACTATGTTCCAAAACCCAAACTCTCCTTCCCCTATATCATTTTACTCATTTACCCCTACCCACCTAGGGAAATTTCTGCATGGGGCTCTACATCAATAACTCATCTCAGACCACAAAAACACAACAAAAGGCAGCAGTTAGAATGAAAAAATTCTCACCCCAGGAAACATACTCCACCAATATTAAAAAACCTAAACTTACTCACCATACAAGACATCCATACTTTTACTGTGCCATTAATACATGGGAACACTCTATGCAGATTTTAAACCCACCACTCAAACTTCTCCTTACTAATTTTAACGGGAACACATGACCATAACACTAGACACAGATCACTCCTCGATGTTCCCCTTGTCCACCTAACACTATGTAAAAACTCAATGCACATAAAAGGCACAAAAATTTTGGGAAATTCATTACCTGTCATTGCCAAAGAAACCCTACCTGTACCCCCAATTCAAAACGATGCAAAAAACCACCTTCTCACCCAAAGCTAATTGCTCCATATCAACCATTCCCAGCAAAGTAGAATAATCACTTAACGTAAAACCTGACTTTAAAGTCAATTTTGTATGAATGAACGAATGAATGAATGAAAAAACCTTTATGAATAATCTTACTTAGCTAATTATTCCCACAACACTTAGTATATTAAAAATGACCACGTAAACTAACTGAAATTGCAATTAATTGTTTTAAATTGTTATCTCCCTAATTAGTTGCATTGCTGCAATAAAATTCTACAATTAATTGATATGTTCAACTTATATTCAAATTTTAAAACTTAGATACCCCAACTTTACTTATTTTATAAATTATAAAACCATAATTTTTTATTATTTTATTATTATTATTGCTTTAATTTGTTTAATCTGTTTTAAATTTAAATTTTTTATAATGAAGACAAAAGTACAAAACTATGTTAAAATTTTCCCATAGCTTAAATACTCCCCCTTTACTCATTGATACTATGTAAAAAATTCTTACAATTTAGTTTTAAGTTAATTTTAAGTCTCCCCAAAATGTCCTGCATACTGGGGTTTTTTGGCATGTACACCTCATGTAATCTAAATAACCAAATGAAATTCGTATCATGTCCAAATAAAAATATTATTATTATTATTATTATTATTTTTAACCATCAATCCCCTTTTTTTACCCTCATCAATTCTATGATTCCCCCTCATCCTTCATAGACCCATCTGCGGGACACATCCACTCCTAAATATCGGGAATCATTCACCTCCCCCATACTCTCCCCCCAACTGATATCCAATTTTTCATTCCCTAATCTTTTCTTATCCTCATCACCTTACTCTTTCCTATATTCACTTTCAATTTCCTTTTTTTACATCCCCCTACCAAACTCATCCACCAACCAGTATTTTTAAAGAGTACAGTGGACCCCCGAGTAACGAACCCCCCGGGAAATCGTAAAATTTAAATGTAAGTATAATAGTGGCTTGTGGAATTTATTTTTGGGGGTCTGAAATAGACTAACCTACATGTCATTATTCCTTAAGGGAGTAAATTCGTTCGGTAATGGCATTGAGCAGGCTTCTGGAATGAATTTTTTTGTTACTGGGGGTCCACTGTATTATTATAAGAATACGTATGCACATACTAATAATAATAATACGTATAATATAATAATTATATACGTAATATAATAATACAGTAGAACGTCATTTAGCACGATAGTTACATTCCTGAAAAAGTCGTGTTAGATAATTTCGTGTTAAAAAATTTAAAGAACTTAGGGGAAAAATAGGGTTACGTTCCTGGGGGTCCCCAAAAATCCAAACACGTTTTTTTTTTTTTTGACCAACAGATCTTACAAAAAAAAAAGTGAATATGTAATTGTAGTTCATTATCGTGATTTTATGTTGTTTTTTTCTGCTTAAGACTACAAATGTAACATAAATAATAGTATTTTTTCCTTAAATTGTGGGTGCTGGTGTTTGTGGATGATTGTGAAGAGAGTGGGTTATGATGTGGCCCTACTGGGCTGGGGGGGGATGGTAGAGGTTCTGGTACTGAAGTCGATGGTTGTACTGAGTATCTAACTTTAAGTCATTCAGTAAGTCAGTCAAGTCATTCAGTCAGTAAGTCAGTCCCAAATCATTCAGTCAGTAAGTCAGTCAAGCTTTTTAGTGGGCGTCAAATCATTCAGTCAGTGTCGTCAAGTCATTTTTGTCAGTAAGTCAGTCAAGCCCTTCAGTCAGTAAGTCAGGGCAATTCCCTTCAGTAAATCAGTCAAGTCATTCAGTCCCGTAAGTCAATCAAGTCATTCAGTCAGTAAGTCAGTCAAGTCATTTTAGCCCGTAAGTCAGTCAAATCGGTTTAGTTTTATCGATGGCATTAAAGGCGCCCCGGATGTGTTCCTTTGGGGGCCCAGCCCCCAAAACCCCCTCAATCCTATCATGGAGATGGAGTGGGGCATCTCTCCGCATGACGCCTCCGGGTCATGGGGGGGTGATGTCTTCGATTTTACACTACCGTCATAGTGACCCACTTGCTATCCTTCATAATTTAATAAAATCTAACGATGCTCGTTTAAAAAGACAGACGGAAGAAAAAGGGGTTTCATCCGGGGGTTTGGGACTCATTCAAGACGCTAGTGATAATGTCAAGGTAATGGGCCCGGGTGCCTGCCCCCAAGTAATTCGGAATGCTTCCTTAAACTAGTCAGTCAGTCAGTCAGTCAGTAAAGTCAGTCAGTCAGTCAGTCAGTCAGTCAAGTCAGTCAGTCACACAAACTTATGTTTACCCCTTTTTTTGTGTACAAAATAACACTTCATTACAGCCACGGGTTATTCCGTTTAAAATCTTTTTTTTCGTTAATTCTAAGACTTAAATGTTTTTACCTTTTCTTGCCACTTTGAGCAACACTTTGATTGCTTGGGATACAAGATATATTTTTTTTAAAGATCAAAACACAATTCACCCCTCTCAGAGGATTTTTTTTTGGGGTTTTGAAATATGTACGAATGCTGGGATTATGGGGTCCTGGGTGGCTGGGGATGGCCAGTGATGTCCCCCCCCAAGGCTCTTGTGGGAATAGTTATTTGTTTTTCCCTTCCCCAAAAATTGTAAGTTTATTCAGGGATACACAGATAAGTTCAATTTTATAAAAGATATTTTAAAAGAACCTAGGGTAACCCAAAAAATCAAGTGACTTATTTCCTGTCTGACTTTTTTGGGGTTAAACCCAATTCTCCACACTTCTGTATTATGATAATCAATGTAACTGTACTTACCCAATTTTGGTTTTATTGGGGCGATACTCAGCTCCTGGCCCCATGTATCTGAATAAACTTACATTTTGAAGGGAAAAAACAAATTCCCTTTTTTCCCCTAAGCAAAGAGGATTGGGCTTACACTTGAAATCACCTGATGCATTACAGAAAAGGAGCAAGGTGAAGCGATCCTTTGCTATCTTGAAGCCTGGTGCACTTTTTTCTTGTGATGATATAAGTTCATGTTGGCATTTTCTTCCAGAAAACACTTTCTCGTCAGCATTAAGCATTTATTTGGGTCTAGCCACCCTCAGTAGGACCCCCACTGACTCAATGGTTTCTTTCCCCCGGGGTACCGGGGTTCAAAAATTTTTTCCCCTCCCGTTTAAACCCTGTAATATCATTTCTTACTCGTGTTAGAAAAAATGTGCTACAATTCTTCAATTGTGCAATACCCCTAACGTGTAAAATTAACGTGCTAAATGGCGGTCTACTGTATAAATTATTATAAGAATACGAGGTACTAATAATAATAAAATAATAATTATAATGACAATACAGTGGTACCTTTTGGGTTTAAAAATATTTTTTATTCCCGAAGCTGTTCAATGCCATTACCAAAAAGAATTTATCCCCATTAGGAATAATGTAAAAAAGACTAGTCATTTTAGACCCCCAAAAAAAACTTAAAAAGAATTTTTTAAAAATAAACTTACATAAAAGGGTGAGTTTGGGGACTATCAACCCGATCCCCTGTTTTATAAAAATTTTATACAGTGGCCCCCGCTATTCAACCTCCAAAACTCCCCCTCATTCCAGAATGTGTTCAAATTGTTACCAAAAAATTTTTTCCCCAAAGGGAATGATGTAATTAAATTAGTCCATTTAACCCCCCAAAAATCATTATGACTTCAAAAAAAAACTTTAAAAGGGTGATTTTTGGGAGTGTTTGAATAGCGAGGTCCACTGTATAAAATAAATTTTTATAATACATACATACTATAAAAATAATACTATAATAATAATAATACTATAAGTGAGTTTCAGATCGCCACCACAAGATGGCAGTTTTATTTTTCAAAAAAAATGCTCACCACATGTACATGGGGGTGGAGGGAAATGTTTTCCTTACATTTTGTGCAGCTATTTTGGGAAAATTTTTTGTTTCTAAAAGGGGGCCCAAGAAATCAAGTCCAAAAGGGCATTGCTGAGGAAAAAGGGTTTCCTGGGAAAAAAAGCAATGAATATGAAGTGACAAAGTGTAGCATTGAGGACCCAAAAAGTGTACATTAACCCCTTTTAGGGGGTTTTGCCATACTAGTACAGCTTACACCCCGGGTTTTTGGCCCACTAGCCTAACCCCAGCGCCCCCAAATCAAGTGCAGGCTGGTGGGCCCAGATTTAGGGGAAAGGGCTGTGCGGTCAGGGACCGGGATAAAAAAATGCATCCAAAAGTGCATAAGAGGAAAAAACAACTCTGTGTTTTTTGGGTTTTAAAAAAAAGGGCTTTTCAGTCTATTTTCATGGTATTTTTGCTTGTATTCTCGTCTTCTTATCTCATTTGATAGAATGGATGATATATTACAGAACTAGAGATAATTTTTACTGGTTTCCGATAAAGTACCTTAAACTGAGCGCAAAGTAGCGAAAATGTTCGATTTTTTCCTAGATTATAATAATAATAATTGCCATGTTCAAGTAAAAAACCGTCATGCGTCCAAACCATCAAAGGGGAGTCTAATATTCTTGCCAAGTGCCTGAATTTTTTATCCATTTTTAAAAGATGCAGTTGTATACATAAAGTAAATCTTTTTTTTTTTTGTGAGAATAAAAAATTTAAAAAAGGAAAGCAAAAGTAATGTAAAAGGGGGCCCGAGACGTGACAAGAAATATAAATGTTATTTGAGTGCCAGGAATGTCTGTCTCATTTATTCTGGATCCTATTTTGAAATTACTTTTTAAAATTTTTGTGAAATTGGCCAAATTGCGAATTTCTGATCACCTTATTGGGTATTGAAACAAATTGGCTGTTTTTGTACTCAATTGATAGAACAAATGAAATTCTAGTGAAATAGCTATAATTTTTGTAAAAAAAAT